>BTPG01000007.1:152494213-152534904 GCA_036245525.1 Semisulcospira habei
GCGATTCCCTTCGCCCTCCTGCTCCGACGCTTAACCGCCTGAGCTATTTCGGACTCTCTACTGCGGAGGCAGGGGCTCATGAGAATGTAGGCCTCTTGCAGATGGAACAGGCTAGCTGAAGGGCTGTCCTGTCTGAACCCAAAAAGCTGAATTTCAACTTTCTGGAATTTGGACTATCACCCATGCATTTATCAAATACATCAAGCGACCACCGCACTGATATCAGGATACGGATGATGCAGTATGGTATCACGTGAAAATTCAAAGAATACTGTCATGTTACTTCTTCAGGCGACACAACTGATATGCATGAGGGAGTGTTGGGGCGTTCACTGTGAGACTAGTAGAAGGATATGCATGACCCATAACACATCTATAGTGCCGGTCAGGCGTTCCTGGTTGGATGGAAACTGACTGGTCCCTTTCACAACCATGACTGCATTTTTCGCCACGGTTGCGAAGTGCAGTGTATCTGCAAAAGAAAACGACAGGAATGGCAAATCCCTTACGGCTCACGCGTATAACTGATCCAAAACTGAGAACAAAATGTGATCCACCCAAAATGGTATTTTAAACCTTGCCCCGCCGCATTTATTCCTGTAAACAAGCAGTCACAACAACAAGCATTCACAACAACAAGCATTCACAACAACAAGCATTCACAACAACAAGCAACAACAAGCATTCACAACAACAAGCATACACAACAACAAGCATTCACAACAACAAGCAACAACAAGCATTCACAACAACAAGCATTCACAACAACAAGCATTCACAACAACAAGCATTCACAACAACAAGCAACAACAAGCATTCACAACAACAAGCATACACAACAACAAGCATTCACAACAACAAGCAACAACAAGCATTCACAACAACAAGCATTCACAACAACAAGCATTCACAACAACAAGCATTCACAACAAGCATTCACAACAACAAGCATTCACAACAACAAGCATTCACAACAACAAGCATTCACAACAAGCATTCACAACAACAAGCATTCACAACAAGCATTCACAACAACAAGCATTCACAACAACACACATTCACAACAACAAGCATTCACAACAACAAGCATTCACAACAACAAGCATTCACAACAACAATCATTCACAACAACAATCATTCACAACAACAAGCAGTCACAACAACAAGCATTCACAACAAGCAGTCACAACAACAAGCATTCACAACAACAAGCATTCACAACAACAAGCAGTCACAACAACAAGCAGTCACAACTACAAGCATTCACAACAACAAGCATTCACAACAACAAGCAGTCACAACAACAAGCATTCACAACAACAAGCATTCACAACAACAAGCATTCACAACAACAAGCATTCACAACAAGCATTCACAACAACAAGCATTCACAACAACAAGCATTCACAACAACAAGCATTCACAACAACAAGCATTCACAACAAGCATTCACAACAACAAGCATTCACAACAAGCATTCACAACAACAAGCATTCACAACAACACACATTCACAACAACAAGCATTCACAACAACAAGCATTCACAACAACAAGCATTCACAACAACAAGCATTCACAACAACAAGCAGTCACAACAACAAGCATTCACAACAAGCAGTCACAACAACAAGCATTCACAACAACAAGCATTCACAACAACAAGCAACAACAAGCATTCACAACAACAAGCAACAACAAGCATTCACAACAACAAGCATACACAACAACAAGCATTCACAACAACAAGCAGTCACAACAACAAGCATTCACAACAACAAGCATTCACAACAACAAGCATTCACAACAAGCATTCACAACAACAAGCATTCACAACAACAAGCATTCACAACAAGCATTCACAACAACAAGCATTCACAACAACACACATTCACAACAACAAGCATTCACAACAACAAGCATTCACAACAACAAGCATTCACAACAACAATCATTCACAACAACAATCATTCACAACAACAAGCAGTCACAACAACAAGCTTTCACAACAAGCAGTCACAACAACAAGCATTCACAACAACAAGCATTCACAACAACAAGCAGTCACAACAACAAGCAGTCACAACTACAAGCATTCACAACAACAAGCATTCACAACAACAAGCAGTCACAACAACAAGCATTCACAACAACAAGCAGTCACAACAACAAGCATTCACAACAACAAGCATTCACAACAACAAGCAGTCACAACAACAAGCAGTCACAACTACAAGCATTCACAACAACAAGCATTCACAACAACAAGCAGTCACAACAACAAGCATTCACAACAACAAGCATTCACAACAACAAGCATTCACGGTCATAATTCTTCCTTTTGTCAACATTTCGTTAGCAGGCGCCTCACACTGCAGCTTTTTTATCGAAAGTATAGGCGCCTTAAAATAAACATTATTATTATTATTATTATTATTATTATTATTATTATTATTATTATTATTATTATTATTATTTTATTATTATTATTATTACATGCAACTTACCGATGAAAGTTTCGTAAGACTTGCGGTTCTGACTGTCAAACCAGTGGGCGGGCCAAGAAACGAGAACCGTGTTGGGGTAAAAGCCCCCTAGGCCTGCTGTCTGAATCCTGCGGGAAACGAATCAATGAATCCATAGTTATGAGCGAGGTTCCGTTTACGCCGAACGACTCCCAACAACGAACGAGATCGAAGTCACAGAGGATAACCAGTGTGTACTAGAATCATAGACAACGCTCCCAACATCTCCAACAGGCATAGATCCTCATCAACCCTCCGGGCTCATGAGGTACTATGCCTCTTGAAGATGTTGGGAGTGTTGTCGATGATTATGGTACAGAAGCTAGCTACCCCTCATCTCCAACAGCCATAGATCCTCATCAACCCTCCGGGCTCATGAGGTACTATGCCTCTTGAAGATGTTGGGAGTGTTGTCGATGATTATGGTACAGAAGCTAGCTACCCCTCATCTCCAACAGCCATAGATCCTCATCAACCCTCCGGGCTCATGAGGTACTATGCCTCTTGAATATGTTGGGAGTGTTGTCGATGATTATGGTACAGAAGCTATCTACCCCTCATCTCCAACAGCCATAGATCCTCATCAACCCTCCGGGCTCATGAGGTACTATGCTTCTTGAAGATGTTGGGAGTGTTGTCGATGATTATGGTACAGAAGCTAGCTACCCCTCATCTCCAACAGCCATAGATCCTCATCAACCCTCCGGGCTCATGAGGTACTATGCCTCTTGAAGATGTTGGGAGTGTTGTCGATGATTATGGTACAGAAGCTAGCTACCCCTCATCTCCAACAGCCATAGATCCTCATCAACCCTCCGGGCTCATGAGGTACTATGCCTCTTGAAGATGTTGGGAGTGTTGTCGATGATTATGGTACAGAAGGTAGCTACCCCTCATCTCCAACAGCCATAGATCCTCATCAACCCTCCGGGCTCATGAGGTACTATGCCTCTTGAAGATGTTGGGAGTGTTGTCGATGATTATGGTACAGAAGCTAGCTACCCCTCATCTCCAACAGCCATAGATCCTCATCAACCCTCCGGGCTCATGAGGTACTATGCCTCTTGAAGATGTTGGGAGTGTTGTCGATGATTATGGTACAGAAGCTAGCTACCCCTCATCTCCAACAGCCATAGATCCTCATCAACCCTCCGGGCTCATGAGGTACTATGCCTCTTGAAGATGTTGGGAGTGTTGTCGATGATTATGGTACAGAAGCTAGCTACCCCTCATGAGTCTCCAACAGCCATAGATCCTCATCAACCCTCCGGGCTCATGAGGTACTATGCCTCTTGAAGATGTTGGGAGTGTTGTCGATGATTATGGTACAGAAGCTAGCTACCCCTCATCACTTCGCTCTCGTTCGTTGTTGGAGGTCGTTTGGCATAAACGTAACCTCGCTACTGAAACAAAACACACGGGCACAGGCAGTCACGCCCCCCCCCCCCACACACACACACACACACACACCCCTCACTAATTAGTTACCCCCCCCCCCCACAACACACCCACCCCCCTCACTAATTAGTTACGCATGCTGCCACTTGTAAACGTGCGAGAAAACTGGATGTTCGTTTTCTGCCGTGAGACGGCCTTAGTCGCCTGTTCAGCGTTAAACCCCAATAAATAACTAACTGCATGTTCATTTGACCTTATGCAAACTATCCTCTTTGAAAGATCACTTGAATAGATGTATTTAGTCCCTGGTTCTTACGCCGGGCAGGCAACTAAAGCCATCTCACGGCGGGAAAGGTAAACGTCTTACTCTAGATGTAAGCTGTTTCCATACAGCCACGCGGCGACAGTGGTGCGGCAGACGGTAAATCGCTTCGCATATTTCTATATACCACCGCGACAGAAGGCATCGGGGCCCTAGCCTTTTCGCGATTTGATGTCGCGTATTGAAAGTCACGCTACCTTGACAGCGGAATCGCGGCGCAATCGCCGTTCAATCGCTCCGTGGGGCGATACAACGCTGTCGCGCCGCTGTCGTCTGTCGCACCACTGTCGCGTCGCGCATATAGAAACACGCCTTTATTTCTGCGACTCTCTCGATTATTGTCGCCGTCGCTATTAGCAAGTCTTAACCCCTCCACTACCGAGAAAGGCTAACACGATCCAGGTGCAAGAGGCATAGATCTTCATGAGCCCCCGCGACTGCGGGGGATCATGAGGATCTATGCCTCTTGCCGAGACGAGTTTCAATCCATGATTGTTTTTAAACGGTTTGGGCTTTTCGTCCATCAAAGAACCAGCGGGGTTAAGGAGGGATGTAATAATAATAATAATAATAATAATAATAATAATAATAATAATAATAATAATAATAATATAATAACAATAATAATATAATAAAAATAATATAATAATAATAATAATAATAATAATAATAATAATAATAATAATAATAATAATAATAATAATAATAATAATAACAATAACAATAATAATAATAATTATAATAATAATTATCATAATCATAATAATAATAACAATAACAATAATAATAATAATAATAATAAATGAGATTTCTTAAGCGCTTATTCTAAAAGTAGCTCTACGCGCTGTAAAAGTACATGTTCACGAGGCCCTTCGTCTCCGACATCTGGATGGCTGTTCGTGTTTCACGACAGGTAAAAGAAGGAACGGAAACGATGGCGGCTGATGTGTACCTACTTACTCGTGAATGATGCCGGCGGAAGGGGGTGTCCGACACCACAACGTCCGCAAAGCCCTTCATGGTGTCCTGCTCCATCGCTGTGTGCAGACTCTGAAACGAACAGATTAACCTGCTGGTGCATGCTGTGAAGATCACCGGTCACTGCACGCACCAGGGGTTAACCCCTTGACTGGCGAGAAAACGTGGGAACACAATCCAACAGCGGCAAGAAATAATAATAATTAATAATTACGGTATTTATAATGCGCTTATCTTATAATAATTATAACTCTAAGCGCACACTCACAACTCGCGCACGCATGCGCACGCTTTAGACAATGACTCACGTACCACAAACAGTGAAATACATTACGACGGTCAGCTTGGGGTGGGGAGTGCGGTGATATAGTGCTAAAACTGTTGAAAGAGGTGAGTTTTGAGGGCGGACTGGAAGGAGGAGAGAGAGTGTTTCTGACGGAGAGAGAGTGGGAGAGTGTTCCAGATGGATGGACCGTAGACGGAGAAGGAGCTGGGACCGAAAGTGTTAAGTTTGGTGCGAGGGATGTGGAGGCGGAGAGGGTCGGAGACACAGCGGAGGGAGCGGGAAGGTGTGTATGGGTGAAGTAAGTTGGAGAGATAGGCAGGAGCGCAGTTGTTCAGGGATTTGTAGCAGAGAGACAGAACTTTGTATTGGATGCGTTGGGGGATGGGGAGCCAGTGAAGGAGTTTGAGCAGGGGTGTGATGTGGTCGGATTTTTTCTTTCTGAGGACGAGGCGGGCAGCATTGTTCTGGACGCGTTGGAGAGTGAAGATGGTGGAGTGAGGGAGACCGGAAAGGAGAGAGTTGCAATAGTCGATGCGAGATAAGATAAGAGAGACAGCAAGTTTGGTGGCAGCTTCGGTAGTGAGGTATTTTCTGATCTGACTGATGCGGCGAAGGTGGAAATAGCATGCCTGGGTCGTGGCGGAGACGAAGTTGGTCATGGACAGAGAGGAATCGAGGATGACGCCGAGGTTCTTGGCCGAGTCAGAGAGGGAGATGGGGGTGCTATCGAGTTGAAGGTGGAGAGAGGAAGGGAGCTGGGAGAGTTTTTGTCGAGTGCCTACCAGCATGGCTTCCGTTTTGTCGTCGTTCAGTTTCAGCTTGTTTGCTGTCATCCAGTTTTTCACGTCTTTGTAGCAGTCAGCCGTGCGAGTCAGTAGTGACTGAGTGTTGTCGAGTTTGTCTTTGTCTTGCAGTTGTGAGTCGTCAGCGTAGAGGTGGTGGTGTTTGCGGTGAGACTGGATGATGTTGGACAGAGGAGAGGTGTAGAGTGTGAAAAGGACCGGGCCCAGGACGGATCCCTGTGGAACTCCGCAGGAGAGCGTTACCGGGTTGGAAGAGACGCCGTTGATGGTGACGGACTGCTGTCTGTCAGAGAGGTAGGAGAGAAACCAGGAGTGAGCAGAGTCAGTGATGCCGAAGGAGTGGTGGAGTCGGTGGAGGAGGATAGAGTGGTCTATAGTGTCAAAGGCGGCAGAGAGATCGAGTAGTGTAAGAAGGGAGATGTTGCCAGAGTCAGTGGAGAGAAGCAGCTCGTTTAAGATATGTAGAAGGGCTGTTTCAGTGCTGTGATGTTTGCGATAGGCAGACTGGAATGGACTAAGGAGGTTGTTGTAGGTGAAATGGAGGTTGAGCTGGTTGAGAACAACCTTCTCAAGAAGCTTGGACAGGAAAGAGAGATTGGAGACTGGGCGATAGTTCTTGAGTTCGTTTGGGTCGAGGTTGTGTTTTTTTAGGAGAGGACGGACGATGGCGGACTTGAAGATATCGGGGACGGAGCCGTTTTCTAGAGATGCGTTGATGATGTCGGTAATGAAGGGTAGAAGTTTTGGAAGGCCGTCACGGTAGAGAGAAGCTGGGAGGGGGTCAAGTTCGCAGGTTTTGAAGGGCATGGACTTTATGGTCTTGAGGACTTCATCCTGAGAGACGGTGCGGAAGGACGAGAGGGGAGTGCCGGAAAAGGTGGGGTCGGGAGGGCAAGGCGGAGGAGGCAGGGTGTCGAGTGTGTCGCGCAGATTTTGGATTTTGTCCGAAAAATAGGTAGAGAAAGCAGACGGGAGTTCTTCTTTGCTGTGTGTGTTGGGGAGAGGAGAGTCTTTAGAAGTGCCTAGGAGTGTGTTCATGGTGGCGTAGAGGGTTTTGGAAGAGGTGGATTCCAGGATTTGGTTTTGAAGGTGTTTGCGTTTAGATTCGGAGATCATTTTGCAGACTTTGGATCTGGTTGTTTGGAAGATCTGTCTGTGAACGGTGAGGTCAGATGAGCGCCAGAGGCGTTCCGCTTGTCGGCGCTCGCGCTTGGCCTCAGCTATGTCATCAGTGAGCCAGGGGGAGGGGAGTCGGTTGGGTATGGAGCAGGTGGTGACAGGGGCATGGGTGTCTAGAAGTTTTCGAAGGGAGGAATCGAAATGGGATGCAAGATCGGGAGAGGGGGTGGGGTCCGAGAGAAGGTCGACAGCTTCGTCGAAGAAGCTCTCGCGGTTGACAGATTTTAGTTTGCGGCGAGAGACAACGAGCTTGGTTTTTTTCGGGGGAGGTAGATTGAGGGAGACGAGAATAGCGAAGTGGTCAGAGGGAAGCACAGAGGAGGTGTCAGAGTCGAGAAAGAGTTGATCGGAGGTGCGGGTGATGATCCAGTCGAGGGTGTGGCCAAGTCGGTGGGTGGGTTTAGTGATGTGTTGTGTAAGATTGTGGTTTAAAAGTGACGTGCAGAGGCGTTTTGTGTCAGGGTGGTCGGGTTTGTCAAAGTGGAAGTTAAAGTCGCCTAGAAGGATGTAAAAAACTAGACCGAAAGGGTTGACTGCCAGTGCTTGTAATTTAGAAAAACTACCAAGTAAGTAGGAAAAGCACTGTCAAGGGAGAGAAGTGTGCATGATAGACCAATGATCATAGATCTACTTTGGTCCAAGCACACAAAAAAAAAAAGATAGGAAAGAGGGGGCCGCTAAGTAAGAGACTGAAAGCAATGCATATGGAAGCCCCCCCCCCGAAGGGGGGCGTATCACATATCCACTGTTCCAGCCCCTAGGTGCATGGAAATTTAAATTAGGTCCCCCAAGTGGGGGTCCAGATATTGAGCCGGTGTGGACAGCTGTTTCGGTCTTGGCGACCTCCTCAGCACACCATCGGCAATACTGGAGGAAGAGAAGGAATTTCTGCTTACCTGCAAAGAAGACCACATTTTACTGTGGTTTCTGCAGGAGCATACATTCCATGCCTCCACCTAGAGCTAAATTTCCATGCACCCTAAGAGAAAACCTACTAAAAAGGGGGAAGGGGTTACAGTCGAAATTGTAGTAAAAACCTAGACCGAAAGGGTTGACTGCCAGTGCTTGTAATTTAGAAAAACTACCAAGTAAGTAGGAAAAGCACTGTCAAGGGAGAGAAGTGTGCATGATAGACCAATGATCATAGATCTACTTTGGTCCAAGCACACAAAAAAAAAAAAGATAAGTAAGAGACTGAAAGCAATGCATATGGAAGCCCCCCCGAAGGGGGGCGTATCACATATCCACTGTTCCAGCCCCTAGGTGCATGGAAATTTAAATCTAGGTCCCCCAAGTGGGGGTCCAGATATTGAGCCGGTGTGGACAGCTGTTTCGGTCTTGGCGATCTCCTCAGCACACCATCGGCAATACTGGAGGAAGAGAAGAAATTTCTGCTTACCTGCAAAGAAGACCACATTTTACTGTGGTTTCTGCAGGAGCATACATTCCATGCCTCCACCTAGAGCTAAATTTCCATGCACCCTAAGAGAGAACCTACTAAAAAGGGGGAAGGGGTTGCAGTCGAAATTGTAGTAAAAAACTAGATCTTTGATCATTGGTCTATCATGCACACTTCTCTCCCTTGACAGTGCTTTTCCTACTTACTTGGTAGTTTTTCTAGAAGGATGTGTTTTCCGGGTCGTGTGCTGTAGTGTTCGAGGAGGAGGTCGAACTCGGTGAGAAACATGGAGTTTGTGAGTTTGTTTTGAGAGCTTGGAGGGGGGCGATAGATACATGAGAAGATGAGGGACTGGCCAGGGAGTGTTGCTACGGCCTCGACTGATTCAAAGGAGGGATGAGCAAAAGGTAGAGACTGAGAGAAGGAGAGGTGAGCGGAAAGACAGTCCCTGTAGATGATGGCAATGCCACCCCCTCTGAAAGCGCGCGGGAAGGAGGCCAGGCGGTAGCCACTCGGAGTGACGCTGGCGATGATGGGTTCAGATCCAAAGGACGCCCCGAGTCAGGGGCACGAAACTCATACCAGAACTTCGATTTCCTCCCCTTGTGGCATGGTGAAACGGGAGCTTAGAATCTGGTTAGAGTTTGACTCTCCCAAACAAAAGGGCGTGAGATGCGGCGGACAGATTAGCGGGACTTCTAGCTATGGCTAAACCCCTTCATCGCCGAGAAAAAAAACTGAACGTCATCCATCTGCAAGAGGTATAGCACCTCATGAGCCCCCGCAGTGGCACTAACTTACCGCAGTTGCGGGGGCTCATGAGGATCTACGCTTCTTGCTGAATCCACTTTGTCCACGTGTTCCTGTGATGGCTGGGGATCTTTTACGTTGAAGTTACAAAGACCTCCAACACACAACCTGCGCCGGGTCTTCTGAGCAGAGACGGGGTTACACTCGAGTGGAATATAATTATGAGCAGGAAAATTCGAGTACGGCAGCTCACGTATAGTAGCTGATTAGCTCTCAAGCACTGCAGTTGACCGCAGATACTGAATCACACTGGCTGTCTCCCTACAGCTGATCAGCGACAGCGAGTCTAGCGGGACAACCAGTGTGGAGTTGCCGGCACGAGACATGGTTTCAAAGTTTATGTACCTTCTGTTAATTACAAACAAGTAAACGAACAACAATGCTGTCTTGAGCACCGAGAAAAAATTAAAAAAAAACTATCCTCTGTTGTATCCGCTCACCCTTTGTACTCTATGTACTTGTACACACAGCCGGCGATCGCCAGGGCCAGACAGGCGTAGACGACGGCGGACGAGAGGAACATCAGCGTAAGGCACAGGGACACGCCCAGCAGCGCTGACAACCAGTGGTCAAACCGCAATCGGAAACACAAATAGAATGGTAAGATTCACATTAATCCCTTCACTGCCGAGAAAAATGACAACACGAGCCAACTGCAAGAGACATAGCATGCGCCCCCGCGACTTGGGTCAGTTAGTGCGACTGCGGTCAGTTAGTGCGACTTGGGTCAGTTAGTGCGACTTGGGTCAGTTAGTGCGACTGCGGTCAGTTAGTGCGACTGCGGTCAGTTAGTGCGACTTGGGCCAGTTAGTGCGACTGCGGCCAGTTAGTGCGACTGCGGGGGCGCATGTGGATCTATGTCTCTTGTTGAGACTTTTTTTTTGTATTCCTGTTTCTAGTACGGTTGTGGCTTTTGACTTTTGGTCGTCAAACACTGAGCAAAAAACCCACAAACAAACGATTTCAGAAACAAACACTACGTACAGTGGCTGGGGAGGGTTAACACGTTCGCAACAGAACTGTATCCGCCCGGGGGGAGGGGGGGAGGAGAGGAGGATGGGCGGTTGGGGACCCCTGGACGGTCCTAGGCATAGGGGACTGACGGGTGGTGCGGCTTTGACTAAATGCAAATCCGCTGCGCCACCGGATGCGCGCCACCGCGTCCACTAGCTCAATTTAGAATATAAGGGAGGAAACGAAAAGCACGCGCGACATTCTAGCTGTGGCCGGAAGTATCCAGGACCTCTCTCTCAACATCTAGGGTTGAACGTTAAACCCTTTAGTAGAGTGCCGTGAAAGAGGCCTCTATGCACTGCAGTGCACCCATTGTTTTCTGCGGTGTTTACTCTAAAGTCGAAGAGAATTACTCGAAAAGATATTGACAGCTGAGCAGTGTTTAAACCAGACTCCATTAAAGTAGAGCTTTTCGGGCTGGGGAAAATACGTAACTAAAGCGATTGCTGCGTGCACGTTCATGGCGACGGTAAGATCCACTCTTGTTTTAATTTCATTGGATATGCTAATTTACATAAACCAATGAAAAATGTGCATGAAGTGTATTTCCGGCCACACCTAAAACCCAACACATGGACGTCTGCTAAAATGATGGCTGACTGCGCAAAAAGAATTGATACTAAACTCAGTATCAGTTTTGATCGGCGGACAAGGTTGGTATAGATTTGTGGCAAAATATCTACTGAGTTGGTTCATTTCGACGTTTTAGGCGATGGTTGAAAACTGCTCTGGAATCACAGTGCTTGGCCGCTTTGCGTGTCTTTCGTTTTCTCCCTTGTATTCTGAATTGAGCTAGAGGACGCAGTGGCGCGTACCTGATGGCGCAGCGGCATCCTCTCGTTGTTTTTGTTGCCGATGTTAGGTAAGCACATACCTGAAAAGAAACACAATGTTCACTTTAACTCTCGCGATTTGAATCAGCCGGGAGAAAAGCGAAGTAAACTGAGAGGGAGAAAGAAAATAAATACGATAGGAAGATAATACTGTAATAATGTGGAGATGTGTGGTCAGCCGGAGTGCCGAGTTTTCTCCCGTACACCGCTGAAATAACCCATGATTGGATCCACGGTGTCTCTTAGGGTCCGTACTGCAAAATGGCTGTTGCTGAGCCGCTAACAGACACAGTAATACAGACACAGTATGGGTGATTCTCTCTCTCTCCTCCCCCCCCCCACCCCTCCCCCCCTCCACCTCCACCCCCCACCCCTACACCCCCCAGTGTCGTCTACAGTAAGCGTCCTGATTTAGTTTCGTCACCACTTCTCAGTAGTGACAGGTGTCTTCATGACAAAACCACTACTGACAGGCGTCATCATGACAAAACCACTACTGACTTAAGCTTAAGCGGCCAGAACGTTTATTACAATGTCTTTAATTAGCACACTACTGTATTGATGATCTGTTTGTTATCTGTAAACACAACACACTCAAAACGAGTCTGGTCAAACATACTTTATTGATCACAAAATGCTAAAATAAAACCACGCAAAATCTACAAACAGTTAACAAAACAATCAAAAAAGCATTAAACTGATCAGAACACACACACACACACGCACGGATGCCGCGTGTGCACAGAAGCAAATCACATTGCAACAATTCAGTTATCTGATCAAACATTATAATCTGAGCACCACTGCAACAACAATAACAACGAATCCATCTTTTAGCAAAAGTAATATTCCATCACCATAAGTTAAGCTGAGTGAGTAATAGACCTCACTCCATCCTTAATGTCCATGTACACAGGGCGTGTATGAGTAGGGTTTTCCCGCAATGTCCATTAACACTCTTAGCCCCGGGACCCTGCAGCAGCAGATGGATTGATCATGACAATTCATGACAACCCTCAATGCTGCAGGGTCCCGGGCTGATGTTTGTGGAGGTCATGTCTAGTGTCTCAGTATTTTGGGTGGCAATGCGGTATTTGTGCGCGACTTGTGTGGCACAGGCTGGGGCGTGGCACAGCCCACGGACTACAGTGCCGTTTCCGCAGTGTCCCGCAGTCTCTTAGCCTTAGTCAGTCCCAGTCATCCCCTCATTTTTCAACTCCCTAAAAAAAAAAAATAATAATAATAAAAAACCACTACCGCCCGCCAGCTGAGCATTTGCCATGCACAAAATACCCGCCCAAAAAACAACAACAAAAACAACAACAACAACAACAAAAAACAAAAAAACAGCACATCGCCCGTCTCATTTCTTGGCTATGAAACTGGTTCCTTACCAACCCCACACCCAAGCACAGCTGAAATCAGCGTGCCCCTCAAATCACTACGTCAACGGCAACTCAACATAGGCCCACAATTGTCCACTGGATAAGCTCAGGATGGTATGAATCAAAGCACCAAACATGTCTCCTCTCATCTCACCACATATTTCCAGCAAATTCCAACATTCAGCCCTACTACTTATTTTCAAACAAGGCAAACAGTTACTTTTAAAAACACTGGTCCTTGCACTGCCTCAACTGCACAATTTCAATATGTAACATGACCTTCAGCAAACGCCAATCATGTGACACGGCACAACTTGAACTCTCAGCGTTTGACCTCTCAGTATGCGTTTCCGGTGCGTGAGAGGTTGTCTTCCTTGGAACAAGCTCTCTTGGCTTGACTTCGCGAACGAAGATTCTATAGGGCTTGCCCACGTCGTCTGCAGGCATTTTCGTGGCTGCGGAGGCCAATCCGGGACAGGCAGGTTCGACCGCAGTGGCTGCAGGGGAAGGTCTGGTCAGGGTTCTGAGTTACGGCAACTCGGTTTTTTCTCCTGAGCCGTTTGTCCTTAAGGTTAGCTCTGCGAGAGTCCTCAAAGGAGACGGCTGCCTTGTAGATGGTGGAGCGCCAGGTGTCACGGTCCGCAGCAAGCGAAGACCACTGGCGGTGGTCGATTTGGCAGGCACTAAGTGACTTCTTGAGACCGTCTTTGTATCTCTTCTTTGGTGCCCCTCTGTCACGGTGTCCAGTAGCAAGCTCGCCGAACAGAGTGATCTTGGGTAGGCGATGATCCTCCATCCTGAAGACGTGCCCCGCCCAGCGAAGCTGTGTCCGCAGCAACAAAGCCTCGATGCTCATAGTTTCTGCCTGTTCAAGGACCTCGACGTTGGCGACATAGTCACTCCAGTGAATGCCCAGGATGGTACGCAGGCAGCGCTGGTGAAAGCGTTCGAGGAGTCGTAGTTCGGGTTGCGGTAGAGGGCTCAGGACTCGGAACCGTACAGCAGGGTGGTGAGGACGACAGCTCTGTACACACTGATCTTGGTGCCCGTTTTCAGCTGTTGATTGTGCCACACCCGCTTGAAAAGTCGCCCAAAAGCGCTGTTCGCTTTTGCCAGCCTGCTGTCAAGCTCCTTGTCCAGCTTGGCATCTGACGTGATGATGCAGCCAAGGTAGGTAAACTGGTGTACTGACTTCAGTTCAGACTCGCCGATGGTGATGTGGGGAGGGCGATGCTCTACCTTGGGTGCCGGCTGATGTAGTACCTCTGTCTTTTTCAGACTGACCTTGAGTCCAAAGAGCTGGGCAGCATCTGCAAAGCAGGATGTGATGCGCTGCAAGGCTCTCTCTGTGTGTGCAACAAGGGCAGCGTCATCAGCAAAGAGCAGCTCACGAATCAGTTGGTCTAGGGTTTTGGTGTGGGCCTGCAGTCGTCTGAGGTTGAACAGGCTGCCATCGAGACGATACCTGATGTACACTGCATCGTCATCGTCGAGGTCTACTGTGGCCTGCTTCAAAATCATGCTAAAGAAGATGGTGAAGAGCGTTGGTGCCAGCACGCAGCCCTGTTTCACGCCGTTGATAATGGGCAATGGTTCTGAGAGGTTACTGTTGAGTCTAACCTGGCCTTGCTGGTCCTCGTGGAGCTGGACGATCATGCTTAGGAACTTTGGGGGACAGCCAAGTCGCTCCAGGATCTGCCACATGCCTTGCCTGCTCACAGTGTCGAATGCTTTTGTTAGGTCGACAAACGTTACGTACAGCCCTTTGTTCTGCTCGCGGCACTTCTCTTGAAGCTGTCTCAGCACAAAGACCATGTCGGTGGTACTCCTGTTTGCTCTGAAGCCACACTGGCCCTCTGGGAGGTGGTCTTCAGCGATGGCAGGTACCAGCCGATTCAGGAGCAGCCTTGCGAGAATTTTCCCGGCAATGGACAGCAGGGTAATTCCACGATAATTAGAGCAGGCAGATTTGTCTCCTTTGTTCTTGTATAGGGTGATGATGACTGAATCACGGAGATCCTTTGGTAGTGTTCCTTTCTCCCAGCAGCAGAAAGAGGTCATGGAGCTTGTTGTGCAGTGCTGGGCCTCCATGTTTCCAGATCTCTGGCGGGATTCCGTCAATGCCTGCTGATTTGCCACTCTTGAGCTGGTGGATGGCTGTGAGGGTCTCTTCGGCGGTGGGCGGTTCGTCCAATTCAACCTTTAGTGGGAGCTGTGGGATTTGGAGGATGACTGTTTCTTGAACAGTGCGCTCAGCGCCGAAGAGGTCCTGAAAGTATTCTGACCAGCGGTTCAAGATGGAGGTATTATCTGTGAGGCGCTTCGCAGGGGACTTTGTACCAGGTGCCTAGGGCCATACACTGCTTTCAGTGCTTCATAGAAGCCCCTGTAGTCACCGTTGTCAGCGCAAAGCTGGGTCCTCTGTGCCAGTCTCGACCACCACTCGTTCTGGAGCTCTCTAAGCTTGAGCTGGAGACTGCTGCAGATGAGGCGAAAGGCAGATTTCTTCACAGGGCAGGAAGGCTGGGCTAGGTGGGCCTGGTGGGCGGTTCTTTTGTTTGCTAGAAGTTCCTGGATCTCCACGTCGTTTTCGTCAAACCAGTCTTTGTTCCTCTTTCTAACAAAGCCCAAGACTTCCACAGAAGATTTTACAATAGCAGTTTTCAGTTGCTCCCAGAGTGTTTCAGGGGAGGAGTCTGCTGGATCAACTGTGTCTTTGAGCATGCGCTCTAAATCTGTCTGAAGGGCAGCTTTCTTGTCATCACGCTGAAGGCTGGCGACATCAAGCTTTTTCTTGAGGGGGCCTCTTTTCTTGGGTTTCAGCTTGAGGTGGAGCCTGAGTTTGCAGCGGACAAGGCGGTGGTCAGTGTGGCACTCTGCACTGGGCATCACTCTGGTGAGGAGGACGTCACTGCGGTCCCTCTGACGCACAAGGACATAGTCGATAAGGTTCCAGTGCTTGGAGCGAGGATGCATCCAGGTGGTCTTTCGACTGTCCTTTTGCTGGAAAGTAGTGTTGGTGATGACAAGTTGCTGTTCTGCACAGAACTCCAACAGCAGGCGGCCATTGTCATTGCAGTTCCCAACGCCATGCTTGCCGAGGACTCCTTTCCAGGCTTCAGAGTCTTGGCCCACTCTGGCGTTGAAGTCGCCAAGGATGATGACTTTGTCGTCTGCGGGGGTGCTCTGCAGGAGGCTGCGCAGGTCAGAGTAGAACTTGTTTTTTTCTGCAGGCTCTGCCAGGAGGGTTGGGGAGTACACACTGAGAAGGGTGACGTATTGCTGGTGTCTCAGTGGGAGGCGCATGGACATGATGCGGTCGGAGTGACCCATTGGTAGGTTTTCCAACTTAGTCGCAATGGGGGTCTTGACCATGAAGCCCACGCCTGAGAGCCGTCTTTCTGATGCAGGCCTGCCTGACCAGTAGAGGGTGTAGCCAGCGCCAAGTTCTTGGAGGCTGCCTTCCTCCGGGAGGCGTACTTCGCTGAGCGCGGCGATGTCGATGTTTAACCTCCGCAATTCATGGGCAATAAGGGCGGAGCGACGTTCAGGGCGTCCGCTGTCTGCTGTGTCGAGCATGGTTCGGATGTTCCAGCATGCTACGTTGAGTCCGGTCGTGGTCGTCATGAAAGTGGATCCATTGTTTTTTCTTGTTTTCTGACCGCAGGAGAAGATGCCCGTTGACCGCGGCTAGCCAACTGGGGTCACAGTTACGAGGGGATGAGCTTTGGTTAGGCCACCTTTTCTAGGCCCCTCTACTTATTTTCAAACAAGGCAAACAGTTACTTTTAAAAACGCTGGTCCTCTTATGCCTCAACTGCACAATTTCAATATGTAACATGACCTTCAGCAAACGCCAATCATGTGACATGGCACAACTTGAACTCTCAGCGTTTGACCTCTCAGTATGCGTTTCCGGTGCGTGAGAGGTTGTCTTCCTTGGAACAAGCACTTGATGAATATTTGTCTTTATATTGGACGCTATTCCGATATGCCACGATGTTATGAGAAAGGGGAATATATTAGAATCTTTCATTGAAATGACTGTATACCAAACATGATAAATACTTTGTCTTACAACATAATTTGCATTTACATTAGTATAACATAAACTAGACTCGGGTACAAATCTGGAAAATATCACATTCGGCTTTAGACCGCCAGAAATTGTTGACATTAATTGGTATCGCTTCTCGGCCTTTTGGCCAAGTCTCGGCCTTTTGGCTAAGATCAAAGTGTAGACACGCAGTATGGACTTGTCGCAACAAAGCTCGCTTTGACAAAAAGCGTGTTACTGTAACAGAGGTAACGGCCTTCTTTCTGGCCCGAGTCCGCATTCGGCTGTGGGTGGACAAATCAAGATTGCCCCCAGACACATTCCAGGCAATTTGGTGCCACCCCAGTTTGTACTCCGTCAACGATGACGGAAGTTTCTCGGTGAACTTCTGACATGTAGTTAAGAAAAGTGATAGGTGCGCATGCGCGCACCTCGGTGTGTGTTAGTGGCGTGAAAGCAGGGGGGTGGGGGGGGTGGAAACGTGAGATGGGGGGGGGGGGTGGGGCGGGGGAGGGGGTATGGACAGAGGCAAGCGTGCGCCGTGCAGCAAGTAAGCGCGCCTCGCCTCCAGTCTGGAACCAAGGTTACGGTCATGTACACACTGGCTCCAGGGCTGTTGTGGGCGCCCTTTGACGAGGTTCCCCCCGCGGGAGCTACCTCGGCGGAGGGTGGTGCCGGCAGCCGGGGTAAAAAAACTTTCGCCACAGCACCAAGTGGCGTTTATTGTGCCTTAATATGCTCATAATTTTACCACGTAAATAAGTTTGTGTTTATAGTTGTGACATGTAAACAAGTTGTTTTACTATGTTTTATGTAGTTGTATATTTACCTCACACTACGCTGTGCCAACCTCTCTACGAGCACGAGAGAAAACGCATTATGTACATCCAAACTCATGTCCATCATATGTAATCTTAAACTTGTAATTCACGGATGTATTTCGCCATAACGCTAGTCATTTCAACCACTCAGTATTTTAACAAACGCAATCTTTGGACGGCAGCGTCGCGTACGATTTTTATTCTAAATGTAAAGCACCTCTTCTCGATGGACATCAACGTTTACTCTTAATCACCCAGTATCAGGTCCACAACTGTACATACGGCGAAATCTATACAATTGTTATTTTTATGTCTTGTGAAAGTTATGGTCAATAAACCAATAATTGAAAAAAGAAAAAAGTATCTGTTCTTATCCCTTGTCTGGGCCTATGGCTGGTCAGGGTGTATAAGACCAGATTGAGCTTTGTATCTTAGAGGGGCCGAGGGCCGATCCTTCCCTCCGGGGGGGATAATTGAAAAAAAAAAAAAAGTATCTGTTCTTAAGATCAAAGTGTAGCATCTGTTCTTATCCCTTGTCTGGGCCTATGGCTGGTCAGGGTGTATGGGACCAGATTGAGCTTTGTATCTTAGAGGGGCCGAGGGCCGATCCTTCCCTCCGGGGGGGGGGGGGGGGATAATTGAAAAAAAAAAAAAAGAAGTATCTGTTCTTATCGCTTCTCGGCCTTTTGGCTAAGATCAAAGTGTAGTATCTGTTCTTATCCCTTGTCTGGGCCTATGGCGGAGGTCAGGGTGTATAAGACCAGATTGAGCTTTGTATCTTAGAGGGGCCGAGGGCCGATCCTTCCCTCCGGGGGGGATAATTGAAAAAAAAAAAAAAGTATCTGTTCTTATCAGCTTGATATCTGATACGCCCCCCATTGGGGGGCTTCGATATTAAACTGATTTTTGAACCTCGGCGAAGTGTCAGGGGCTTGCTCAGCCTTCGCCACGGGTTGGCCTGGTATTGCAGTACCTCCAGAATCGGCCCACTCCCCACCGGGGAGAAAAATCAAATCCAAAAGCATTTGTCACTTCAGGAGAAAGACCGCGCTAACTAGCAGTGACAGTAATTGTCGTTCAGTTTGAAAACTACTAGGTCAAAGTTTTTCTCGTCATAACACGTGCAATTTTGACCCTACGTGTGATTTTCGGAAATCTTCTGTTAGGTCCGCTTTATAATGTATTTGTTTATGCGTGCAAGTCACTCTCATGCCAGCGACTACTTGGACTCAGTCTTTCTAGTCTTGCGGAAATTTTTGTTGTCTAGTTTTGTAAAAAGTCAGATTTTTTTTTCATAGTGAATACAATCTTTTGTGAAAATCTTTCTTTCTTTTTTTTTTTTTTTTTTTTTTCTTTTTCACATGTCTCCTAATCTTAACAACATTCTAAGGCAAAAGAGGGGGGGGGGGGGTGGGGATATGGGGGGGGGGGGGAGGAATGGCCGTGATACTGGGAAATAGAATTGGGGTGTGGAAAATCTAGCCGGTTCGGCGGCATCCGCCTCTCGTTGTTTTTGTTGCCGATGTCACGTAAGCACATACCTGAAAAAAAACACAATGTTCACTTTAACTCTCGCGATTTGAATCAGCCGGGAGAAAAGAGAAGTCAACTGAGAGGGAGAAAGAAAAGAATACGAAATGAAGACAATACTGTATTAATGTGGAGATGTGTGGTCAGCCGGAGTGCCGAATTCTCTCCCGTACACCGCTGAAATAACCCGTGATTGGATCCACGGTGTCTCTTAGGGTCCGTATTGCAAAATGGCTGTTGCTGAGCCGCTAACAGACACAGTAATACAGACACAGTATGGGTGATTATCTCTCTCTCCTAAACCCCCCCCCCCCCCCCCGCCCCCCCCCCTCCCACCCCCCACCCCTACCCCCCCCCCCCCCCACCTCCCCCTCCACGCCCCCCCCCCCCCCCCCCCACCCCCTCACCCCCCCCCCCCCCCCCCCCCCCCCAGTGTCGTCCAGTACAGCAATCGGCGTCCTGATTTAGTTTCGTCACCACTTCTGACAGGTGTCTTCATGGCAAAACCACTAATGACAGGTGTCGACATGACAACTTGAAACCGCTACTGACGGCCAAAGGGTTCAGCGGCCACAACGTTTATAATAATAATAATAATAATGAGTATTTATATAGCGCTTAATCTTACTCAAAAGCTCTAAGCGCTTTACAATCTGTACACAAAAATAAAAATACAATGACATATGCACATAACAAACAAAGCACAATGCCCGAACACACCACTTTTACAATAAACTAAACAACAATACATACATAATAATTTATATTCTAATTAACATTCAGTCTAAACAAGGAGGATTGCAGAACTACAACTAAGGCATCAAACACTGGCAGTTATTCAAAGTAAAGCTTGAAGAGGTGAGTTTTCAACGACCTCTTGAAGTCAGAGACAGACTCACTGTTTCTGACCTCAAGAGGAAGTGTATCCCATAACACTGGGGCTTGATAAACAAAAGTGCGCTGACCAAATGTTTTAGTTTGGACAGAAGGTACACACAACTTCCGTTTATCAGAAGAGGAGCGGAGCTCACGAGAGGGTGTATACACATGCAGCAAAGAGGACAAGTATTCTGGGCTGGTGCCTGAAAGGCAGTTAAAACAGATTGACATAACTTTGTATTGAATACGTGAGGACACAGGTAGCCAGTGAAGGGACTTCAAGATGGGTGTGACATGCTCAGTCTTACGGACTCTCACAACAAGCCGGGCTGCATTGTTCTGAATTTTTTGGAGGCGATCAATGAGATACTGAGGGCAGCCACAAAGCAAAGAGTTACAATAATCTAGCTTGGACAGCACAAATGCACAAACTAGTGTTTTAGTGGCTTCCACGGTCAGCAGGTGACGAACTGAACTAATACGACGAAGTTCCAGATAAGCGGATCTACACACTGCACTGACATGCTGTGACATAGATAACTCGCTGTCAAGTGTAACACCCAGGTTTCTCACACTCGCAGAGAAGCCAATGAGTGTTCCATCCACAGACAATGATGACGGTAAAGGCAGGGACGAAGATAATCTTGGATTAGCTACCAACATTGCTTCAGTTTTGCCATCATTTAACATCAGTTTGTTGGTGGTCATCCATGATTTGACATGGTCAATGCACTGGCTTATACTTTGGACGGCATTCACAGCTCGCTCGACAGTATCACTTTTGTACATCTGCGTATCATCTGCAAATGCATGATGGGAAATGGAGCGACTACAAATCAGGTCGGACAGGGGCTGAGCATACAGTAAGAACAATACAGGTCCTAGGACCGAGCCCTGGGGTACACCAAACCGAAGAGGTGATGGCTCAGAACGACAGCCGTCGACAGAAACAATCTGGGATCGTTCAGTCAGGTATGAACTAAACCATGCCAAGACTGTGCCTTCGATGCCAAATACAGATTGAAGACGGCACAACAAAATTTCATGGTCAATAGTGTCGAACGCACTGGACAGGTCCAGCAAAGCAAGGACTGTGATCTTACGCTCGTCCAAAGCACAAAGCAGGTCATTGAATATCTTCAGCAAAGCTGTTTCAGTGCTACGATGGGGACGATATGCAGACTGGAATACACTGAACAGACTATTAGAGTTGACATGCTTTAAAGTTTGAACAAGGACAATTTTCTCAAGAATCTTTGATAGAAATGTAAGATTGGAAACTGGGCGATAGGACGGTTTTTCAGTACATTTGGGTCTAAATATGGTTTCTTCAATAGGGGTTTTACAAGTGCAGTCTTGAAGCTTTCAGGAAAAATACCAGTGGAGAGAGAGTTGTTGATGACTTGTGTAATGGCAGGCAACACTTCATCCAGGCACTCGTACAACAAGGGAGTGGGTATGGGGTCTAACTCACAAGTTTTGGGGGCAGTGTTTGTGATCACTTTTCTGACCTCATCCTCTAGCACAGGTTCGAAGGCTGAGAGAGGTTCTCCACTAAAGCGTTTTTCGGTGAACAAAACAATGTCTTTAATTAGCACACTACTGTATTGATGATCTGTTTGTTACAATGTCTTTAATTAGCACACTACTGTATTGATGATCTGTTTATTACAATGTCTTTAATTAGCACACTACTGTATTGATGATCTGTTTATTACAATGTCTTTAATTAGCGCACTACTGTAGTGATGATCTGTTTATTACAATGTCTTTAATTAGCACACTACTGTAGTGATGATCTGTTTATTACAATGTCTTTAATTAGCGCACTAAAACGATCTGTTTGTTACAATGTCTTTAATTAGCACACTACTGTATTGATGATCTGTTTGTTACAATGTCTTTAATTAGCACACTACTGTATTGATGATCTGTTTGTTACAATGTCTTTAATTAGCACACTACTGTATTGATGATCTGTTTGTTACAATGTCTTTAATTAGTCTCTAGTGATCCCGCTCCCCAAGAAAGGAAACCTGAAACAGTGCCAGAACTACAGAACTATCAGTCTGATAAGTCACCCTAGCAAAGTAATGCTTAGAATCATTCTCAACCGCCTCAAAACTTTCGCCGAGGAACTGCTGGCAGAAGAACAGGCTGGCTTCAGAGTTGGAAGAAGCACTGTAGAGCAGATTTTCAACTGCCGCGTCCTGATCGAGAAACATCTGCAGCATCAGCGCGAACTCTACCACAACTTCATTGATTTCAGGAAAGCATTTGATCGCGTCTGGCACGACGGACTCTGGCAAGTCATGAGATCGTTCAACATAGAGGAGGGACTGATCCAAATGATAGAAGCGCTTTACAAGAACGCCTGCAGCGCGGTTCTACTTAACAATCAGTCAGGCGAGTTCTTCAGGACGACGATCGGTGTCCGTCAAGGATGCCTGCTCTCTCCTGTCCTTTTCAACATATTCCTGGAGAAGATCATGCAGGAAACCCTCCACGACCACCATACTTCAATCTCTATTGGTGGCAGATCCCTGTGCAATCTTCGATTCGCAGACGACATTGACCTCATGGCAGGCAGCAATAGTGAGCTCCAAAACCTGACAGACAAACTTTCAAGTAGCGCAGGGTCTTATGGCATGGAGATCAGTACGGATAAAAGCAAAGTGATGATCAACACCACAAGCGACAGCAGCAGCAATATTCACATGAATGGCCAGAAGCTCAGAGAAGAGGTCAATAGCTTCAAGTACTTGGGAGCCACCCTGTCCAAAGACGGTAGCTGCATAGCAGAGATCCGTATCAGGATAGGTACAGCAACATCCGCAATGGCCAGGCTGGACAGGATATGGCGAAGTAACTCCATAAGCTTCACCATCAAGTACAGGCTTTACAAGTCCCTCGTAGTGTCTATTCTACTCTACGGCTGTGAGACTTGGACACTGCTTGCAGACTCAGAAAAGAAAATCCAGGCCTTTGAGAACAAGTGCCTGAGGAAGTTGCCGTTCCGCATCTCGTACCGCGAGCACAAGACCAACGAATATGTACGGAGCATCGTCACTTCCCTGGTGGGCCCACATGAACCCCTTCTGGCAACTGTGAAACGGCGCAAGCTTGCTTGGTTTGGCCACGTGACCCGACACAACACCTTGTCCAAGACTATCCTCCAAGGCACTCTCGAAGGAAGTCGTCGGCGAGGTCGTCAGAGAAAGAGTTGGGTCGCAAACATAAAAGAATGGACCGAACTCGAGATGCCAGACTTGCTTGCCACCGCCCAAAATAGAACTCAGTGGAGAGCACTGTCTGTTGCTGCTGCCTTTCAGTCCCCCCAACGCCCAGTTCGGGCAAGGGACTGATGATGATGATGATGATGACTGTATTGATGATCTGTTTGTTACTCTGTAAACATTGTCCACACAACTGACACACTCAAAACGAGTGTGGTCAAACATACTTTATTGATCACAAAATGCCAAAATAAAACCATGCAAAATCTACAAACAGTTAATAAAACCAAAAAAAAAAAAAAAAAAAAGGCTAATATCGCTGTTGCTGATCCGCTAAAGCGGTTCCCTTACAGACACCATGGGTCACTGATTCTCTCTCCTCCCTCCCCCCTTCCGCCCCTATACCCCCCAGTGTCGTCTACAGCAAGCGTTCTGATTTCTTTTCGTCGTCATTGATTGCAAAACATCAGTCGTTTTTTCCCACAGTGCGGATTCCAAACAACGTGGCTGGGGTAAAATCAAATCGGGGGGGGGGGGGGGGGGGGAAGGGGGGGGATTTATAATGTATTTTGACCTCCCTTTAATTACATCAGAAACGACCAATGATAGCAATCAGAGCTCATCGTGTTTTACGCCATAAAATCACCTTTTTTAACAGCCACGTGGAAGAATTCAGCGCAAATGATTATGTCAATTCTGTTAAAGAGGTCACTTGTCACGAGGTACGCCTGTACTTGAGTTGTTATGTCCCTTGAATCTCCGCCACCAGAGGCGCGCATTGTTTGCGAGGAAAGATGGCAGCGACCAAGCGACTAACCAGGGTAAACAGAAAACAGTCTCAATCTTAGTCCATAGATGATTAAATTTTACTTCATTCGTACCGGACAAGTATTTTATAAGCTTGCTTCAGATCTGCTAGTATAAAAGTCCGGTTGTTTGTAATAGCTGACTTCAGGCGTAACGAAGCACTGTTGAGTAACCGGTGTTTCCCATTTCACTAGAACCGTCATAGGTGCAATGACGAATTGATGATAAAAATAACTGTGTCGTTTCGGGGAGTAATATATTACAAAGTATAAGAGACAAAACATAACTTTCTTTGCTGTTATTATGTATTGGCTGTTAGTGGATTGTTACGTTTTGTTGTCTGATTCTAAAAGTTTTGTTTGATAACTTGGCAACCAAACATTGCACCATATTTGGAACAATCGATATGCCAAGGCCACAGAAAAATCGAGAACACACCCATTTGTGTAACTGTAATGTTTATAGTCATAAGGTCTTTGTTTTCCAGGGGGTTGTTTTGTTTTTGTTGTGGGATTTATGATTCACTTATGAATGCAATCTGCAGGTCTAAAATGCATCATTAATATTTTTTGTTATTGACAGGAACTTGAGGAACTGAAGAAATCTGCACTGAAGTCATTCCGGGACATTGTAGTTGATGAGTCTAATATTCTCAACTGGCATGGGCTTCTTGTACCGGTAATGACAGACCCCCCACCTAATGAAATGATTTTTACTTGGAGTTTAAGAAACTGATGGATATTGAGAACATGGACATCACTTTAATAATAATTATTATAGTGCAAATTTATATATCAAATCAAAACACAAGAGTACAAAAAGGTAAAACTAAAAGTTAACTTTTAGTTTTACCTTTTTTTTTTTGTATTCTTGTTTTGATTTTGCGTATTAGGTTGTGTGTATTCTTATTATTTTAATTAAACCTCACAATATCGAGGGTTGACTGCCGAATTGTAGTATCTCACTATTTTGGTGATTTTGACTTTTTGGTATCATCAGACGCAGGAAAAGATGCTCTTTTGTCTGATCTATTTCTTTTTTTAAAAATGTCATTAGTTTTAAAAATATTGATTAGAACCGAAAACAAGTTCGCGCAAACATAGAGAATCAATCACCGCCGAAACATAGTTGCTGAAGATACGGCTGTAAGGTCTTATTATCTCACGAATCTTTGCAGAAAAAGTGACTGCCGAAACCAAGTATCTGGAGTTCAGCTGTGTTTGCTGTCAGCTTGTTTAGTTGATTAAGAGTGCAGGGAAAGCGTATCTCAAAATACGACCTGAAGTATAGCTGTTAATTTCAACCCCCGCCCCTGCTGAAATCTGATGTTAGCTGCTGCCATTACGCTGTCAACACTAGTCATAACACCGACAGGAAACCGGCGCCCGTATCTCATGCCACTAATACCGTTATCATGATGTCAGTTTATAAGGATGCTAACAAGCTACAAATCCTTTTTGTTCCACATCCTACCAAGAGTGTGGGAAGTTTTGTCCGAAAGACCTCAGTTCTCATACTACTCTTCGCAAGTGCAGCATTACTGGGCAGTGGAGTATCTTGGATCGGACAGTCAGTGGCCTCACAGTGTTCTTGCAGGTAACACAATTTCTGTCATCTATACTATTTTTAGAGTTGCAGTATTCAGTAGAAAGCATTTTGGAGCAAGATGTAACATAAAAATTCAACACAAATACATTCACACGCAGTGTCCCTTTGTGACACGTTTTATTACGTGAATGTTCTACAGAATGTTTATTTTTCAGTACAATTGTAATCGTCACCATTGACTGTTCATTAGGGTGGATTACTGGTAAAATACTCATTGCAGTTTACTGATGATTATCATTAAATTATTTTAGAGGCAGGTTAGTGTAAAATGATGTAGTCCGGCACAATGTTATTAAATGTAATTTACTACTGTATCTGCTCCATTGTCATGTACACATTTCACACCTTTACAGAATGGACAGCCAACCAAGCACTCATGCTGAAGGCAGTGTGTACCTAAATCTGGCCAGTTCCTTTACGGCAGATGACCAGGAGGATCGTTCGAATGCCAATGTCAGTTCTGAGCAGCTTCGAGTGAGTATGGTCAGTTTTGTGGCTCACATTGTACTGAGACCTGTCAAACAGATATTATTAGTTACAGGTTCTTGTTCACAATTTACTGTTATCAACGATTCCCTTTAGTTTGTCTTGAACTCTATCTGTATCACTATCATTATGTGAAGCCTTAGCTACTGAATTGATGCGCGCGTGTGTACCGTTATGTGCCCCCCCCCCCCCTCAACCCCCACAACCACACACGCACACACAAACACGCACACACGCACGCACACACACACGCACACACACACACACACACACACACACACACACACACACACACATACACACACACAAACACACACCCTAAACATAAATACTGATGATAATTGATTTATTTTAAATTTGACTTGTCAACAGTCCAGAGTCATCCAAGAAGATTGCAGCTGGTGCCTGTCTGACGATGAGCCCCTTCAAGCCTCCAAGCAACTCTTCAAGCAGCCAGGGCACGAGGATGCAAGTTGGTGTCATTCAGACGTGGAGCCTTTATCAGCGAAAATCAAGGGTGCACGGTGGTCTTGCTCTGATGATGAGCCCTTGATAAAGAGCAAACGCCTGGACATAAGCGACTTGACCACTACAGAAACTGAGAGTGACAATGACAACATCATCAAGGATCCCACTTACAGTCCATTTACTGAATTACCTCAAGCCGATGTAGTGCCGAAGTCTTCCAACGAGGATGAAAGTGACGAAAATATGCCTTTACTTTCACTGACAAGACGAAAACGCAAACACACATCCAAAAGCAGCAGCATAGAGCTGGCCAAGGCAATGAGCAAGCAGGAGATGAAGCGGCACCAGAGAGAACAAGAAGTGCACAGAAGTCGGCTTCAGAATCTGCTCTCAGCCAACGGATTGTACTCAGTAGAAGTAGCTGCAGACGGAAACTGTTTCTTCGAGGCAGTTTCCATGCACCTGAATATCACGGCGTTTGATCTGAGGGCACAGATATGCAATTACCTGGAGGACAAATTTGCGACGTACATTTGCTTTCTGACAACAGATGAAGATGATGAAAATGAAAGGTACCTGAAATACTTTTGGAATGTGGAACAGCTGCGGGCCCCAGGAATCTGGAGCAACGACGCAGCTGATCTGCTTCCGAAGGTGCTTGCTGACTGCACAAAGAGGCCGGTTATAATATACTCAAGTAACTTGCTTCATTATGAAACGATTCTTTACCCAGACACACAAGCCGGTGACACTGGTGTTGATCAATCACCGATCATTCTGTCACTACTGGAAACTGAATCCCAACACTATGATGCTGTATTTCCTTTCCCACCTGCGACACGTTCAAGTGGGACACCAGGAGACTCAGTACCAGTAACAAGCGAGGCAGCAGAAGAAACAGTACCAGTGACAAGCGAAGCAGAAGAAGACTCAGTACCAGTGACAAGCGAGACATCAGAAGACACAGTGCCAGGAACCAGCAAGACACAAGAAGACACAATGTATGAGACCAGTGGAAGAAACGACACGCCAAATAGTCCAGTCATTGAACAGACGTCTCCACCAAACACACAACTAACTCCTACATCACGACAGACTTCTTCATTACCGCCTTTCCACAGCACCCCCAAACCACAAACACCAAGGAAACAAGGCAAGTTTAAGACACCGCCCAAAAAAAAGCTGTTTAGGAAGAAATTAGCCATGCCAGACACCTGGAAGAAAAATTCAAGAAAAGCTTTGCGGGTGCAAGGAAAGGAATATGTCTCCGAAACGGGAAAAATAGTACCTGCAAAGAAAATAAAACCAATAGACTGCTCCAAGTGCCGTTTTAAATGCAGCAGGGTTTCTGAATCAGAACGGCAAGCTTTGTTTGAGACATTTTACAGCTTGGGCGACTGTGAAAAACAAAAGTACTTTATCTGTTCAAATGTAGAGGAAAAAAACACAAAAACACTGCTAGGAGAAGACAACAAACCCATATCCAAAAAACGGAGCTTGAGCAGAGGGTTTTCTTTCAACGTAGACGGGGAAAGAAAGCGGGTTTGCAAACGGTTCTTCCTTGCAACACTTTCTGTCTCAGAAAGTTATGTAGACCACGCCATGCGAAACAGCCAACATGGTGTTTTTAACGGATATCAACGGTGCACGACAGCACCACACAACAAAACCCCCAATGAAATAATTGCACGTGCTAAGGCCCACATAGAATCATTCCCCACGGTAGAATCACACTACACCAGAAAAGACTTTCAACGAAGTTACCTTTCATCAGACTTAAGCATTAGAAAAATGTTCGAACTCCACAAACTGGAATGCCAAATGGAGAGAAAGAAACATGTGTCTGAGAGAACATACCGGCGAATTTTCTCAGAAAATTACAATTTGTCTTTCCATCACCCGAAAAAAGACCAGTGTGCTCAATGCACGATCGCATCAATAAAAGAAAAACAAGGAACCCTTTCAGAAGCTGAAAAAGAATCGCACGTGAAACACCTTGAAAGAAGAGACAATGCAAGAACAGAAAAGCAGAACGACAAGGAGACTGCAAAGAAGGATCGGAAGAAACATGTGATCACAATAGACATGCAAGCCGTCTTGCAGGCACCTTGTGGTTTGGTCAGTCAGCTGTATTATAAAAGAAAACTGTGTGTTTATAATTTTACAACTTATTCACTGGCTGATGGAAAAGGGAAGTGTTTCACGTGGAATGAAACAGAGGGCAAGAGAGGGGCATGCGAAATAGCCACTTGCGTGTCCCTCTATCTTTCTGCCCTGCCAGACCACGTCCAAGAAGTTGTCATATTCTCAGACTGTTGTTCGGGCCAAAACAGAAATCAGTATCTTGTGACAGCGTTGATGCATGTCTTGAAAACTAAGCCTACCATACACAAGATTACACAGAAGTTTTTAGAGACGGGACACACTCAGATGGAGTGTGATTCGATGCATTCAGCGATTACTTGCGCAAAGAAAGCAACACCCATCTACACACCCAGTCACTGGGATACTGTGCTGCGACTGGCACGGAGAAACAAACCATACACAGTGGTCCCTCTAAAACACACAGACTTTTATGACTTCAAAAAAGTTGCTTCCACCAGGGTTCGAAACACAAAGACTAACATCAAGGGTCAGCGAGTGAATTGGCTGAACATCAAGTGCATCGAGTTCAACAAGGGAGAGGAGGACATAATGCTGTATAAATACAACTTTCAAGAAGGGTATCGCGCGCTCCGTCTTGTTGGAAGCTCTGGCAAACGGCATGAAAACAAGAAGCATGAAGCAAAAGATCTTCCTCGTTTGTGCCAACACAAACTGCCGATATCGGAAGCTAAAAAGCGAGATCTGGTCTCGCTTTGCAGAACAAATATAATTCCCGAGGAGCACCACCC
Organism: Semisulcospira habei; assembly: GCA_036245525.1. NCBI lineage: Eukaryota > Metazoa > Mollusca > Gastropoda > Semisulcospiridae > Semisulcospira > Semisulcospira habei. The sequence goes on from BTPG01000007.1 coordinate 152,523,930, forward strand.
ATTTTATGAAGCACTTCCCACATCATCCGCTGCTGCTGACACTCTGCCCGAACCAGACGTCAACGACAGCGATGAAGACACAGACTGATCATCTGTACACTCAAGTTAAATCATGTGCTGCCGTGTGACACAAAGCTTGTGTTGTGAAAATCATCCTATAATCAAAACATTTGTCCGTGCATCAAAGACTTTTCTACAATTAAATATATACTAATCGTCTTTGTGGAAATTGTGAGGTTCATAATCGTGAACAATTTGACAGCATTACCAGTGTGTGCTGAAAACTGTCTTATTGTGACGCTACGAAAATGGACAACTTGAGCTTGATAAAGTGTTATTTTCTCCATTGGAATAATATTTTTTGGAAATGGAGCAGTCATTCGTTAACGCCGGATTTAAAGGTACAGCTGTAAAATAGTTTGCTATTCTGTCTGTCTGTCTTTCTCACTCTCTCTCTCTCTGTCTCTCTCCGGCATAATTATCTATGCAAACATTTTACTAAACCTGACCTGGGTTATTCCACATCTAGAAGAAATTTTATGATGCCATGTCCCAGAATTGACATATTTAAAACTATCCTTGCATTTTCCAGTGGTTCATTATGGAACACCTTGCCACCGAGCATAACGCACTGCAGTTCGCTCTCTTTGTTTAAAGAAAGCCTCTTTAAGCACCAATCATTAAGTCCAACATAAACACTTCAGAGTTTGTTTTTTTTCTCCATGATCCCCTAATCCTGTACATTTGATCTATCCACCATGCTTTTACTGTAAAATATTCTATTGCCGTTCATTATAATATATATGCAAGCCAGTAAACATGATTGTACGAGTGTGTGTGTGAAACTACATTTTGTATCTCGGTGTACTGTTTGATTATTTTCTGTAGAGTAGCAACGGTAAGTCCGAAAAATGGCCCATGTGCTAATTACTTCATCCGTTGGCAAATAAAGTTTCATTTCACTTCATTGTTTCATTTCATTTCTATTAATCTCTCTCTCTCTCTCTCTCTCTCTCTCTCTCTCTTTTTTTTTTTAAATTCTCTTTAAAGGTTTTTTAACACATTTTCTTTCTTTTCTATCGCGCTATATTCATCAGTATTTTGTTTGCTAGCACATAATTGAATTCCTTAGAGTAGTGTGTGTGTGTGTTTGCGAGTGAACATGCGTGCGTGTGTATGTGTTTGACCTAGTTATGTTTTAGACCATTGTTTTGTTTATGAAAACGTTGATAAGTAGTTTGTAGCAACGGCAAGTTTGAAAATTGGTCTTGTAACCAAATACTTCTACCGTTGTAAAATAAAAGTTCATTGTTCATTGTTCTCTCTCTCTCTCTCTCTCTCTCTCTCTCTCTCTCTCTCTCTCTCTGTGCATGCATGTGTACGTGACAAGGCATGATTAAAACATACATTTGATTATGTTTTGTTAATGTATTGTGAGAGGGGAATGGTTGCCACATAATGTGATTTTCCACAATAATTGTCTTCAACGTACTGGCAGTACAGCGACTCTACCAATTAAAAATAAGTCAAATCAGTGTGTTATGAGTACGTATAATGTGTCTAAATAAATGCTTCCCTAGTGCATTATCACCAAATACATCAAATAGTAAACAGAATTCGCGAACGACAGGCTGGAAAATTACCTGCGGAATAGTGTTAGTTTAAAATACAACATTTCTGGAGACGCGTTCTGTCTACTTTGTTCACGGCAGATGCCAAGTAGAACAAAATACATGAATCTGGCTGCCCGCTTCCCCTCTGAAACCGCTGGTTTTCTAACACAGTGAGGGAGCCATGTGAAGATACGTGGTTTCGGCAGTCAACACTTTGCAGGATCTGTCAGTAAATGGTTGTCGTATGTTGAGATACGGTGTTTCGGCAGTCAACACTTCTCAGGATCTGTCATCAAAAGGTTGTCGTATGTTGAGATACTGTGTTTCGGCTGCCATTATTTAGCGCCTTTCCGATTGCCATACATATAGTATCTTCAGTCGTGTTACGTTTTCTTTAATAATCCAAACCAGAATTTAGATATAGCCATAATACCTTGGATATGCATAATAAGAAGGCTGCCCAACAACATTGTAAAATTTTGAGGGGCATCTTAAATTCTTGCACTGTACAGAAAGATCCAAAGTTTCAAAATCGTCTCCTGCAAAACTAAGGAAAAGCCTGATACTGCTTTTCGGCAGTCAACCCTCGATATGTCATTATCATTATGCCTAACCAGTAAAGTTGGTAATTCCTATGTCACTTCCCCCTTACATTTTTTTTTCTTTTTCTTCATTCTTGGCTTGTGCTCAGTAGGTTCTTTTCAAGATAAGTTTTCACTTTCCACTTTTTGTGTTAGCCAGGTTTTGTTTGCAATGAACGAGAGCAAAGCCATGGCAGATAACCAGCGTGTTCCACAAGTCTAGATAATACTGCAGATATGTCTCCAAGAGGCATAGATCCTCATGAGCCCAGGGTGCTGATGAGGATTATGCCTCTTGATGTTTGGAATGTTGTCTGTGCTTATGGTAGAACGTAGTTATCCACTGTAACTTTGGTCTCGTTCATAGCTGGGAGTCGTTCCGCATAAATGTAACCTCACTAATGTATGGTACATGTATATACTGATAACTGTAGAAATATGGTACATATATATGCTGATAACTGTAGTAATATGGTACATGTATATGCTAATAACTGTAGTAATATGGTACATGTATATGCTGATAACTGTAATAGTGTAATAATACCATGTGTTACGATTGTGGTTGTGTTATCCTGTGAGAGCGTACATGTGTTATTCGTAGTTAACGACCCGATGTTTATTTGAGCTATCATGGTTACGATTTCGTGCCTTTTTTTAGTAAGATTTTCTTTTATTCGGGAGTAGAGCCGATTTCGTTTTGTTAAGTTTAGTCCAGAACGTTGTAGACAGGTCGCACTGTCTGGTGGCCTCGTAAGTGTCACGTCGATCAGTTGACATCGCAACATTTTCGCTACTTTTTGTTTTCCTGTGCGCGTGTATCGAGCAGCTTTTATTTTGTTTTGGATTGTTCTCGTACCTTTTAGAGCTATCATAGATAGGGACACCATACTTTTATGTGTCTTCATTATACGCTAGAATTTAGAGCTGAAGTGAGCAGCCGAATTTTTGTAGCCTGTTATATTGTTTCTGGAAAGTTCATGTTAATGAGTTTCGGCTGCGTGTTTCTTTCTGGTTGTTTGAGTTCATGATTTCCGTAGAAGATTCTAGATTTGGATAGTGTATATAAGGAGGGCGCTGGGAAAGCCCGTTAGTACATTGTCTTGCTTTGTCAGTTGTAGAGATAGGCAGTTTATTGCGAGAGACGCTGTGTATGAGAAACTTTGAGTCGTAGTGAGGACATAGCAGAAGAGACTTTGTATTCAGTAGTTTGTGCATTTGAAAGTGCATTACTGTGTGGATATCGCATCGCTGAATTAAATATTGTTGGAACTGTTACTCCAGTATTGTCCACATCCTTAAGCCAGGAGTGACGGATTGCAGCTGAACGAGGTTTATTTTAAAGAACTCTTACGTGCGTGCGTCTGGTGTGTTTATCATATTTCGACTATAACTCCACCACGTAACACCATGACAGTTAACCCTCTTACCCACACGGCCACATTTCCAAACTTTTTGAAGGCCTTGTCTAAAGGCCCCACTACACGAGCCCGGTTTTGAGGCCAATTCCCGATCAGTTTTCGAATCGGTAGGTGATTGGGCCGGATTAAAAAACGTGTGCAGTGCCACACTGACATTCTCAACTTGTCAAGTTTAGCCGACCGGTTTAAACCGAAGATCAAAGTCGTACCTGTTCTGCAAAATGACTGCTAGTTTTGACAGTGATGATGATGTGCTTTCATTATCAGCAGTTTTGGATCATATTTGGGAAGAGGCGTGCGAAACATCAGTGGCGGTGGTAGGCTGATCACAACAGGCGTGTTCGGCCATTTGCAAACCGTGTTGAAACGACATGCTTTGCGAGACGCGCTCTGATTGGTTGAAGCTTACGATCGGGACGGATTCGGATCGGAAATATAGAGCAGGTTCTAGTGACCCGATTCCCAGCCTTGGGACCGGATCGGATAATTGACGTCATCCGATCGCAAACGGATTGGAATCGGCTTCAAAATCGGGGCACAACCGGCCCGTGTGGCGGGGCCTTAACAACTATGTTCCAGTTGTAGGAGATGGATTGATGATAATTCAAGGGTAGTGCCAGATGAGCTTGGCACCTGAAGGCACCAAACTCATCTGGCACTACCCTTGAATTATCATGGTCAGTCCGTCTCCTGCTGCAGGGTTCACCGTTCTGGGGCTAAATGGGTTAAATGAGCTCTTGGTGCAGTCCAATTGTCGTTATACATGAAGTAAACCATAACATACGTATGTGCGCACACAGGCACTAGCTCTTGGTGCAGTCCAATTCTTGTTATACATGAAGTAAACCATAACATACGTATGTGCGCACACAGGCACTAGCTCTTGGTGCAGTCCAATTCTTGTTATACATGAAGTAAACCATAACGTACATATGTGCGCACGCAGGCACTAGCTCTTGGTGCAGTCCAATTTTTATACATGAAGTAAACCATAACGTACGTATGTGCGCACACAGGCACTAGCTCTTGGTGCTGTCCAATTCTCGTTATACATGAAGTAAACCATAATAATAAATAATAATTACGGTATTTATAATGCGCTTATCTTATAATAATTATAACTCTAAGCGCGCACTCACAACTCGCGCACGCATGCGCACGCTTTAGACAATGACTCACGTACCACAAATGGTGAAATACATTACGACGGTCAGCTTGGGGGATGGGGAGTGTGGTGATATAGTGCTAAAACTGTTGAAAGAGGTGAGTTTTGAGGGCGGACTGGAAGGAGGAGAGAGAGTGTTTCTGACGGAGAGAGAGTGTTCCAGGTGGATGGACCGTAGACGGAGAAGGAGCGGGGGCCGAAAGTGTTGAGTTTGGTGCGAGGGATGTGGAGGTGGAGAGGGTCGGAGGCAGAGCGGAGGGAGCGGGAAGGTGTGTAGGGGTGAAGTAAGTTGGAGAGATAGGCAAGAGCGCAGTTGTTCAGGGATTTGTAGCAGAGAGACAGAATTTTGTATTGGATGCGTTGGGGGATGGGGAGCCAGTGAAGGAGTTTGAGCAGGGGAGTGACGTGGTCGGATTTTTTCTTTCTGAGGACGAGGCGGGCAGCGTTGTTCTGGACGCGTTTAAAGTGGTGGAGTGAGGGAGGCCGGAAAGGAGAGAGTTGCAGTAGTCGATGCGAGATAAGATGAGAGAGACAGCAAGTTTGGTGGCAGCTTCGGTGGTGAGGTATTTTCTGATCTGACTGATGCGGCGGAGGTGGAAATAGCATGCCTGGGCCATGACGGAGACGAAGCTGGTCATGGACAGAGAGGAATCGAGGATGACGCCGAGGTTCTTGGCCGAGTCAAAGAGGGAGATGGGGGTGCTATCGAGTTGAAGGTGGAGAGAGGGAGGGAGCTGGGAGAGTTTCTGGCGAGTGTCTACCAGCATGGCTTCTGTTTTGTCGTCGTTCAGTTTAAGGTTGTTTGCTGTCATCCAGTTTTTCACGTCTTCGTAGCAGTCAGCCGTGCGAGTCAGTAGTGACTGAGTGTTGTCGAATTTGTCTTTGTCTAGCAGTTGTGAGTCGTCAGCGTAGAGGTGGTGGTGTATGCGGTGAGACTGGATGATGTTGGACAGAGGAGAGGTGTAGAGTGTGAAAAGGACCGGGCCCAGGACGGACCCCTGTGGAACTCCGCAGGAGAGCGTGACTGGGTTGGTAGAGACGCTGTTGATGGTGACGGACTGCTGTCTGTCGGAGAGGTAGGAGAGAAACCAGGAGTGAGCAGAGTCAGTGATGCCGAAGGAGTGGTGGAGGAGGATAGAGTGGTCTATAGTGTCAAAGGCGGCAGAGAGATCGAGTAGTGTAAGAAGGGAGATGTTGCCCGAGTCGGTGGAGAGAAGCAGATCGTTTAAGATAGAAGGGCTGTTTCAGTGCTGTGATGTTTGCGATAGGCAGACTGGAATGGACTGAGCAGGTTGTTGTCGGTGAGGTGGAGGTTGAGCTGGTTGAGAACAACCTTCTCAAGAAGCTTGGACAGGAAAGAGAGATTGGAGACTGGACGATAGTTCTTGAGTTCGTTCGGGTCGAGGTTGTGTTTTTTTGAGGAGAGGACGGACGATGACGGACTTGAAGATATCGGGGACGGAGCCGTTTTCTAGAGATGCGTTGATGATGTCGGTAATGAAAGGCAGAAGTTTTGGAAGGCCGTCACGTTAGAGAGAAGCTGGGAGGGGCTCTAGTTCGCAGGTTTTGAAGGGCATGGACTTTATGGTCTTGAGGACTTCATCCTGAGAGACGGGACAGAAGGGCGAGAGGGGAGTGCCGGAAAAGGTGGGGTCGGGAGGGCAAGGCGGAGAAGGCAGAGTGTCGAGTGCGTTGCGCAGAATTTGGATTTTGTCCGAAAAATAGGTAGAAAAAGCGGACGGGAGTTCTTTTTTGCTGTGTGTGTTGGGGAGAGGAGAGTCTTTGGAAGTGCCTAGGAGTGTGTTCATGGTGGCGTAGAGGGTTTTGGAAGAAGTGGATTCCAGGATTTGGTTTTGAAGGTGTTTGCGTTCAGAGTCGGAGATCATTTTGCAGACTTTGGATCTAGTTGTTTTAAAGATATGTCTGTGAACGGTGAGGTCAGATGAGCGCCAGCGGCGTTCCGCTTGTCGGCGCTCGCGCTTGGCCTCGGCTATGTCATCAGTGAGCCAGGGGGAGGGGAGTCAGTTGGGTATGGAGCAGGTCGTGACAGGGGCATGGGTGTCTAGGAGTTTTCGAAGGGAGGAATCGAAATGGGATGCAAGATTGGGAGAGGGGGCGGGGTCCGAAAGAAGGTCGATAGCTTCGTCGAAGAAGCTCTCGCGGTTGACAGATTTTATTTTGCGACGAGAGACAATGAGCTTGGTTTTTTTTCGGGGGAGGTAGGTTGAGGGAGACGAGAATAGCGAGGTGGTCAGAGGGAAGCACAGAGGAGGTGTCAGAATCAAGAGTTGATCGGAGGTGCGGGTGATGATCCAGTCGAGGGTGTGGCCGAGTCGGTGGGTGGGTTTAGTGATGTGTTGTGTAAGATTGTGGTTTGAAAGTGACGTGCAAAGACGTTTTGTGTCAGGGTGATCGGGTTTGTCAAAGTGGAAGTTAAAGTCGCCTAGAAGGATGTGTTTTCCGGGTCGTGTGCTGTAGTGGTCAAGGAGGAGGTCAAACTCGGTGAGGAACCATAACATACGTATGTGCGCACACATGCACTAGCTCTTGGTGCAGTCCGATTCTCGTTATACATGAAGTAAACCATAACATACGTATATGCGCACACAGGCACTAGCTCTTGGTGCAGTCCAATTCTTTTTATACATGAAGTAAACCATAACATACGTATGTGCGCACACATGCACTAGCCCACACACAGTGAGTCGACATAAAATGTTTCTTTGTTTTATCATAGGACAATCCCCCGTACAACAAAGGAGCTTTTCGGATTGAAATCTCCTTTCCTGCGGAGTACCCATTCAAGCCGCCGAAGGTGACGTTCAAAACCAAGATCTACCACCCCAACGTGGACGAGAAAGGGCAAGTGTGTCTGCCCATCATCAGCGCCGAGAACTGGAAGCCGGCCACAAAGACCGACCAAGGTGACAGACAGTAACAGCACATGCACACAAATGCACGTGGGCAGCTACTTTGTAGTGGCTATCATAAATTTACCAAGGTTACAGTGAAACACACAGGCACCGATGTTGCAGTGGCTCGTCCATAATTATAAATTAACCCATTTAGCCCTGCGGCTGCATTTCTCAAATTTTGTAGGTGTTGCTGAGCGAGTGTACCAGTTGCAGGAGATAGATTGACCATGATAATGCAAGAGTAGCGCCAGATTGGCTCGTTGCCTTCAGGCGCCAAGCCAATCTGGCGCTACTCCAGAATTATCATAGTCAAACCATTCCTGCTGTAGTGCGTCGAGGGGCTAAATGGGTTAACCCACTTGCATATGAGCCACTGGTACTGTTTACACTACCCCACACTCGCTGTTTACACTACCCCACACTCGCTGTTTACACTACCCCACACTCGCTGTTTACACTACCCCACACTCGCTGTTTACACTACCCCACACTCGCTGTTTACACTACCCCACACTCGCTGTTTACACTACCCCACACTCGCTGTTTACACTACCCCACACTCGCTGTTTACACTACCCCACACTCGCTGTTTACACTACTCCACACTCACTGTTTACACTACCCCACACTCACTGTTTACACTACTCCACACTCGCTGTTTACACTACTCCACACTCACTGTTTACACTACCCCACACTCGCTGTTTACTCCACACTCACTGTTTACACTACCCCACACCCGCTATTTACAGTACCCCACACCCACTATTTACAGTACCTCCCATACACAGAGATGAGAATCCGAAAATGACAAAAAGGCGGAAAAATTCCAAAGTCTGTCGAGTGGCGAAACCATGAGTGCGCGTACCTGCGAAGTAGGTACGCGATGCTAGGGGGGGAACAATTTTTGAAAAGATGGTTAAAATCTATGCATTCTGGTGCATTCGGAGCCTTATTTTATGGGGTCAGATCAGTTGTTTTTGTGACCCTGGGACCTTTCGAAAGAGCGGATTTCCGCTAAAAGGCGGAAGATTCTCATCCCTGCATACACTGCAGTACCTCCCACACACTGTTTGCAGTACCTCCCACACACTGTTTGCAGTACCTCCCACACACTGTTTGCGCTACAGTACTACCAGTAGTTGAATTCACAATGGGGTTAATAATACTGTGCTATGTGTGGTTATTATGTGTGAATGTTACTGTGCTGTGTGTGGTTATTATGTGTGAATGTTCATGTGCTGTGTGTGTTAACACTAATGATAACTGATGTGGTTGTGATGTTTGTGTACTGTGTGTGTTGAAAGTTTGATGTCTTGTGACATCTTATCATTCCTGCCCTGAGCGCTGACAGTCGTGTGCCTATGAATTAAATGTGATAATGTTTGTGTTTTGTGTGTGTTCCACTGGTCAGCTTGAGCACTGATGATAAGTGTGTGTGTTCCAGTGGAAAACTCGCTGTTTGCCCTATCAATGACCCATGTATTGTGTGTGTTCCAGTGGTTAACTCGCTGTTTGCCCTATCAATGACCCGTGTATTGTGTGTGTTCCAGTGGTCAACTCGCTGTTTACGCTTATCAATGACCCATGTATTGTGTGTGTTCCAGTGGTCAACTCACTGTTTACGCTTATCAATGACCCATGTTATTGTGTGTGTTCCAGTGGTCAACTCACTGTTATCAATGACCCATGTATTGTGTGTGTTCCAGTGGTCAACTCGCTGTTTGCCCTTATCAGTGACCCATGTATTGTGTGTGTTCCAGTGGTCAACTCGCTGGTTGCCCTTATCAATGACCCGGAGCCGGAACACCCGTTGAGAGCGGACCTGGCCGAGGAATACACAAAAGACAAAAAGAAATTCTTGAAAAATGCAGAGGAGTTCACAAAGAAACACAGTGAAAAACGACCCTGTGATTAATGCTAGCTAGGACAGCGTTCTGACATTATCCAAACACTGATACATGGAGCAAGTGAAATGACTTGTGCAAGCTGTTGCCGAGCCTTGTGGACGTTGTTTTGTTTCTTGGTGATGAGTGAGGGGTGTGGATGTTAGGCTAGAAACTGCTAATGGAGTCATGAAGAACACAAGGTCTAGGGTTTTGGATTGAGAGGGGAGGGGTGGGGGGGCTCAGGAATTTTTTTGTCATAATGCGAACTTCAGAATGATAAAAATGAACTTTAATGAAGACTACTAGTAGTGTATATTTGTGGATCATGTGTGATAAGAAAAATGAGCCTTTGTAATGAGCCATCCAGCCATTTTGCTGTGGTTAATGTTGATGCTGGAATTTCAGTGGAGACAATTTAAACAACAAATTGTAAATTTGTTCAAGGATACCTTGTGGCAAAGTTTGTATAAACACGCCCATTCGGATGGAAGTCAGTGAAACTGCCCACAATTTGCAATATTTTGACGCATCATATATCAGACTTAAATGGTAACTTGTGTCAGGAATATGATCTTCCTGTGTGCACGGCAATTTGGCTTGACCCCACAGAAAGGTCGCGGATCGTAAAGGTCAGAAAAGGACAATGTGTGATGGAGAATATTTGACATTGGTGATGGGCAAGACCTTGTGCCTGCTACTTTTGTTGACCCTTTTTAACTCATTCGAGACGAACGGCATGTGGATATGCAGCTGAAGCCATGTACCCGGATGTCGTTCGTCTCGAATGAGTTAAAATCAAGGGAGGTTGACATAAGTGGAAAATGTTTTGAAGAGCGTGTTTTCAAGACTGACCAGGTCTAAAATCAAGACTGGTACAAAAGTATCTAGTTTCAAAATGCTTCTATACTTGCTCCTTTGGCTTGCCGCTTTGAAAAAGTTCACGATCCCCCGTCAGAAACAAAAAGTTGCTGCATTTTGCACATGGGGCCATAAAGCCTGAGCCATTCTTGTATGTTGTTGTCATGTGTTCCGACTGGAACTGTATCGTTTCCATTTGTCCCGCTGGTATTCTTGTGCAATGATAAGCGTCACCAGTTCCAGGAATGGCCAGCGTTGCAGTTGGTATTCTGCTGTCTGTCACTGTACTTATATAGTGTTATGACAATGTTAACAGATTGAGTAGATCTATATGTGGCGGTGTAAATTTACCTGCTGAGTTTCTGTCGACCCCCTTGTGCATGCGGCAAACAGTACTGGGGTCATGCACTAAACTGTACCAGTGTCATGCAGTAAACTACCGGTGTCATGCACTAAACAGTACCGGTGTCTGCATGCACAAGGGGCGAGTAGTGAGCTGGAGTTGAGCAGTAACAATATTAACTCTTACACTT
>BTPG01000007.1:152534924-152670213 GCA_036245525.1 Semisulcospira habei
AAAAATGCATCCCATGTCATGCCAGGACTAGTGATGTAACAGGCTGGGTCAAGTCTGTAGTGTAACAAACCCTTCTCACGGTAACTTTCAAATACGTCTGCTAGCAAGCAAACGTCAGCTTTCAAGTACTGATCGTGGTAGTCACCAATTGTCTGACACCCCAACTTCCCCCACGCATCAAGTGCATGTTGATATTCAGAGTCAGAAATACCTTTTCCAGTTAGTGTAGAATAAAATTTCTCTTTTGGTGGCAGTCTTGTTTCTTCAAACACAACCCACTCACTGATGTACTCATACGGATACACACCTTTCTTAACCAAGTCTGACTCAAAATATTTACTTGTTATTGGATACTCAGTCAGCCCTTCTGCCAGACTAGCCAATCCTAAAGACAAATGTTGCATGGAGTCATAAAATGCTAATTTATCTAACCTAAAAGTTAAGTATTTCTCAGTTGTCTGGGCAATACAACTTATGTTTTTGTACGACTCATCCACAGCCTGCATGATGATGTTGTGAATCATATCCTTTGAGATTGTGAAAAAAGATTGGTAACTTGTATGTCTTAGGATCTATTTTTAATTTCAAGTTACAATCACCATGTGCAGCACCTCTGTAATGCCCAGTTATGTGATCGTGGTCACGAACTTTATCACATCCTAAAGGCTGTTCACAAATCCAACACGTCTCAGCTGTATCAAATTTCAGTTTGTCTTCTTCTGTCATCACCAAAGGCATCTGACATGTTGTGAGATACTGTACTACCTGACTATACAGATGTCTCATTTCTGTTAAAAACAGACAAGATGCATTTTCACCCCTGTAGATAACAGGTTCTGAATGAAGACCGTCTGACCTAACAATAATGTATCCAAAAGAACACACCACTTGGTCACTCAGTTTTATAGTCTTTGGTAATGTCTCTGGAACATGACCTTCATACGGAACAACCAGTGATTCAAAATCTGCATACACTACAAACGGCAGCTTTTGTTGATTCCCATAGTTTTTAAAATACACTTGACTACCAGGTTCTGGATACTTAAGTACAGTTTGTATGTCATCAGCTGACCTACAATGCAGGACGTGTTTATGTGCCACTGCAATAGAAGAAAATCTTTGTAAACATCTCTTACACACTTCCTGTTTACCATTATGTTTTGATACATGATTATGAATTAGTCGTGACATACTCCTGATAATTGTGTAGTGGAAGTTATCACCAGAGCTTATTAATAACATGTCGACATGTTTATCTTCTGACTGCCCATATGTTGGGGCAATTGGAGATACTCTTATTGGTTGTAACTTGTTCTCAGATTCATTATCCCACACAAACACATTCACGGATATACCAGGATTTAGTTTTTCAAACAAATCTATGTCCTCTATTTTGACAGGGAACTCAATGCCACTAAAAACGAGTTCGTTTACAAATTTGGTGTAGTTAGATGCACGTTCAGGCTTTGATTTTACAAAGTGTAGTTTAGCAAGCACACACCACATGAAACAATAGTTGTCATTGTTCTGTATATTAACAACAGCCTTTTTGTTTGCAACCTCTGTTGGCAGTGGTATCCATGCTTTACCTAATATAGGATGATACCTAGACTGCTTTAATTGCAGTTCATGTACATGTCCTTCGTGCCAGCCAGACCCTTTCATTTTTGCACTGTCAATTGCCTGTAGAAAGTCTGGTAATAGTCTGTCTCTAAACACGTTCTCCAATTCTCTTCTTGTGTTAACTGTGTGTTGTCTTGTTGATATATACGATACAATCACCTCACCGTCTACTCTAGTAAATTCGATTTTCGCAACAATCTGAATCTTCACACTGCCTGTAAGAAGATTTTGTTGTATGACAGAAAAAGAGTTTTCTATTGATTCGTAAACATTATTAGTATTGGATATAGGTAAGTTTGTTGTGTGAAACACGTTTCTTAAACCAGATGAGCCAGGGTTTGATGGGCCAGGGCTTTGAGCATTGTCCGTCATTTTTATTTGTCCGACAAAATAATAAAATAAAAAATATTAACGTTAACTCTGCTGGCTCACCTTGTGTAATACCACTTTATTAACTGTAACACTGTCAATATAAACATTTAGTTTGCGTAGTTGTTTAAATATGCTATAAACAAACTTCCCCTAACCAGCCATAGTTGGTATCATCAACTTTAAAAGTAGGTGTCTTTAAATCAACTGTCATGTGCTCCACATTTGGATGCTCATCGACATAATCCAAAGTCACACTATATGTAACATATATTTCTGATGGTGCTGAAAGGCTTATGTAAGTCTGTTTGGGTGTTATTAAGTCAGTAAAGTGCATAACATCTTTGAAAAGGTTGTGTGAGATCAAGCACCTGTATGATTTGTCCGTCTGTCATTTTTATTGGACAAACAAAAGAATAAATTAATTTACATCAATTTACTAACCCATAACCTGTGGGCTGATCTGTCTTTAAAATGAGCTTTAGATGCTTAGTTGATTTCAGTTTATTTTTTACATCATCTCGTTCATGCTTATTTGGGATGACATCATTCTCTCTGAGACAGTCTTCAAAGCTGTCACGATCCTTACAGTAAAACAAACAGATAAACTTTAACTGTTCTCGAAAATCTTTCAGTACAGCATTATATTTCTGAGTGAGAATCCATACACTTACATTTGCGTGTCTACCACTGAAGGCAAGTTCTGATAGAGTGTTTCTCTTTTTGACAATGTCTTTCTCTGCAGAACAGTCATCAACAATAAACAATGTTGGACTGTCCTTCAAATTGCTTGTAAAAATATTGTAGGTAGTCATTCAGTTTTTTTCTCAGGGTCGACTAAGTATATGTTGCTGTCAGTCCAAATGAATAAACGGTTGTGATAAGCTTTGTTGTGTTTTTATTGTAGGACAAAATATTACAATGTTTTCAAAATGGTGGATGTATCTTGTTTGTAAGAGGTTAAGTACAAATTCAGTTTTCCCACACCCTGTTGGCGCCACAAAATAATCCACAGTGTGGGTCGAGTGTCATTAAGCTCAGGTTCATTTTAATACACAATATAATTTTAATATATGTGTCCACTCAGTCTGCTTTCTGCAATATTGAGTTTGTGCGTCATATATCAGGTACAAATATATGTTTATGGGTGCAGCAGTTTCAACCTTCTTTTGTATCTGAATTGTTATTCCATCACTACCATTCTCGACAGTTCGTCCTGACCCATGAAGATAGTCGTCATCTGTACTACGAAGATCTAGCCACAGTGCATATTTGTTTGTAAGGTATTGACCAATCCTAACATCATACAGATGTAGATCTTTGCACGCAATGTTTGCAGGTTTATCTCTAATCCTTCCACCCGCAAAATACTTTGTGGTTTCGTCATAGTGTTGATAAGGTAACATTCCTGAAGCGTACACTTGATTAGGGCGGCCTTCAATTGTGCAGGACAAATGTGTAATCTTAGGATTGTAGAATTTTTCTGAATCCCTTTTGTATGGACTCACCGGTTCAACAAACAACATAAGAATACCTTTCAGTGACCTGGCTGGTGTGTTCAAGTTTATGTTCCACATTGGGTCACTCTTGTCTTTGGGTATTAAACTATGTCTAATCACCCTGTCATAATAAATTGGAAGTCTTGACTGGTACTGATTTTGAATGAGTCTGGCTAGTTCAGTGTGTGTGACAATTTCATATTCCAAGGAAATGTTAGAGATCTTATATGTTGCATCTGTGGCAGATGAGATTTTATAACTTTGGAGTAGTCATTGAAAGTTAGTTCAAAGCTCAGACGGTCATTCAGTGCCCCTTGATAATAAGGCAAATGTGCTGTTAGGATTTCAAACTCAAGTGGAATGTAAAATCTGGTTCCATATGTTTCTGCTATAATAACTTCCTTTGGTACCGCCAGTAGTTGTTTTGTCTCCAGCATTGATTCGAAGTTTACCAACATTATCAGACTGTATGCCTTGGTAAACACGGTCTTCTCGTTCTTCTCTTGTGAGCCAAAGATCTTTGTAACAGTAGAACACATCTGAGTCATCAAGACTAAACACTTCCTGTCCTTCAAGTTTTACTTTAATAGTTTCTAACAATTGCTCTGCCAAGATTGTCAACCAGTGTTCTGTTTACGTCTGCGTCTGATGATAGTTCAATATTAAATGCAAGGCGTGCAGTGCCAGGAACAATAACGTCACTGGGTCCTAGGTTTGGAAACTTGACTGTAAGTGTTTGGTTCTGGTCTATGGTACTTGGATTGTTTGTGATGACGATTGATTGTCTTATGCCCTTAACACCCAGGGGCTTCACGTAGTTTTCTGTATGGGTCTAACTTTGATCCGTAAGACTGTGTCATTTTTATTATGCACAATAAAAAATAATAAATTAATAAAACAATGGCAGCGGGAGGATTTAATCATGAAGATTTTTGAAATGGATGACATGCATGTCTCAGATACCAGTATCACAGATATGACTGGAATGGTAACTAGTTCTAGTATGCATCACGAACTGCTAAAAGACAAAGTAAACTCATTTTATGACAGTGTTGGAGGCGCGCGCCCAGATGTCTTGGATCCTAACCAGTTTGAATATGATAAAGGGCACTTATTTGTAAATACGAGACAGAGGGAAAATATATCTAACACATAAAAATAATCCTTCTAAGTTTAGAGCTTTAAGTACAATTAAAGGTGAAGTCGGTGGTAACTCTGGGTTGGCAAGGTACCTTGGAATTGGTGGGTCTCCTGTCCCCCAAGACTGGCTAGTGTTCTTCACGACACGCAAAAAAGTTGCCAACAGGGACAAGAGATTGAAAATGGCAACCAGTAACAAGCCTACCAGAAATAGCAAACACTGTGATACAAGAAACCTCATTTACCTGAAGGGCAAATAAATGACGCTTTGAAAACAATAGATGATCCCACCTTTGTCAATGAGGGAGATTATGGGATTGGATAAATCACTGCAGACAATAAGAGGTGAGATGGTCAATAATCTTGCCAAACTGGGAGAACTTGATAAACACATTGAACGATGAAAAAGAGAAACTGGCTACAGGCAGACAAATGGGAATCTTGACACAGAAATGAAAGAAAGAATTCAACACAGATTAAATGATTTGCAGATAGAAAGATCAGCGAGTTAGAAGCGATTAGTATTGGAAGACAAAAACTAAAATCACAGAGTCCAACAGAAATTAGAGAAACTATTCAAAAAATACATTCACGAAGCACACTTACTACTGGCTGAGAGACTAAAAACAACTGTTCAGAGAACAGGGTATCACAATTGCCAGTTTAACTTACAGCCCTCTGGGGTTTAATTATCAGTACCGTTGTGTTGGCTGTCCTCCGGCAGTGGTGGTGGTGCCGGCACCAGACCCCAGCACGGCCCCCACCGGCTCCCACTAGATCCAAAGAGATTTTACAGAACGTGGCCTGTTATAAGAAACAGTTGTCTCTACATATCATGACCTTTGCTTAAGAAAGTGTGGCTCCTGAAAGCAGTTGAGAACGCTTTGTCCTGGCATAATTGGTACTGTTGTCAGCTGGTTGATTAGTACAGCGGCAAAGGTAGTTGGGTTTAATGGCAGAAGCATGTGTGGGTCTTTTTGGTTACAAGTGAGGGGAGGGTTGATGGTGGGGTTATTTAATGAAACAGATAAAGAAGTAAATACCTCCTAATCCAGTGAGGCCTATTACCAATGCTAGTTCTTTCCGACTCATGTGTGTCAGGGGTTGGTGTTGACTGTACTGGGTTGGTATGAGTTGTCGGTGTTGGGCTGGCTCGGGGCCGGGGGCCAGGGGCCGGGGGTGTTACCGTCTGTAATGATTTTAAGGGGCTGAACATGTGTGGTTGTGGCCCCTAGTTTACAGATTGATTGAAACTAGCCTATTTGATTGACCAACACCATGCAACAATGATTTCATTATTATAATTTGTTATTGTTCCCCATTTTGGAAGTTGAAGGTCAGATGGTAACATGTATTTAACCCGATGGCCAACACAAGACAAGTAATTTTGATCTGGCATATCTGAGTACGTCTTGGTAGCGTTGTATGCTTGATGGGAGACATCAACTGATGAATTTACTGAATCTTCGAAGATTTGCAAGAGAACCATGTTTTTTGTGCTTCAAACTTTCCCACTATTCCCATTCAAAATGTTTGATTTTGTTAATGATTGTGCTACCTAGTATACACCAGACACTATGTTCTAGATAGACTCTCATTTCACGCCGCTCAACTCCATGCTTGGAGTAAACCCGTCAGATGTTATCTAAGACAAATGGTGGTCCACAGCATTAGTCTGCTTCTGCTCTATTGATCCTATCCAGACTATCAGATTTTGATGAGAATGAAGTGTACCCAGGGGTAATAATCTTGGTGGGTATTGCGGTGACTAAACGTTACACTAACAAAGGTGTATAGCCATGTCCATGCCATGGTGTAGCACTCATCCAAGTTTTTTTGTGTGGACGTCCATACTTAGTGATTCCCAGGGTTAATGTATTATAACTCATTACAGATGCGTTCAAATGCTTTCATAATCCATAGGGTTTTTATACCTGTTTGAAACTGGATTCAGTGGGCAAGCTGGTGTATGAAGTTCTGAACAGTATAACGTCTTAAGCTGGTAATAAACATGAAAATGATATCAGACAGATCTAATCAGTTATGTTTGATGAGTGATTCAAGTGGTCTGTAAATGAAACCACTCACAGACCTGTCAGCCAGTTTGAAACATAGTTAATTGCGACACAAGTTGAGTTGGTTTGTTGAAACATCTGTAGTGGGCTTGAAGACCACCTTTCTCCCTGCAGTAGAGTCATCTGTTTATTGGAGGGTTTATGTAATGGTCAAATGGATTCGGTACTTTCCACTCTGAAATAAATCTTGTACGCCTTAGCCGCGTCAGACCAACACGCTATGTCAAGCTGATTTAGTTGATTATTTTTCTGTTCATAAGTAGGTGCAACATTATATTTGGCGATTCACATTGAATTGAGAAATGGCGTTTGTAGTGGTGATGGTGTGGTGAATTTATATTCCATCCTTTTTTATATGAGATAATAAAAATGTTTATTACCTTAACAAATCTTGACACAAGCGCAAACCAGTGTGGTTAACTAATGGGATTGATAATCGGATGGTAGGCAAGGCTTGCAGCTATCCATGAATTGTTCTAACACAGTAAAGTGGTTTAATGTAACAGATGATAAGTAATATTTATAGTGAATGTTGTGGAACGTATGAAGCGTATACCACGGTGGAGGTGGTGGGCGCTAAGTCACTGAAGAGCCTGGGAATATTGATTTGCGAAGTTTTTGTACCTATGTTAGCATCTAGAATTTTTAACAGCTAACTTGTATGTTAGATTGAGCATATTTGCAATCGGATAGTTGTTTGTGAAGGAATAGGTGGAATACTGTGATCTGATGGATTGTAGACGACTTTTAATGGACTTGGTTATTGGTGATGAAAGTGTGGTGTGATCACTTGGTAGTCGAATTAGTGAGTTTATGTTTGGTTTAACAAGAAGAGCAAAAAGACAAAATAACTGGAAGACGTCCTGTCAATTGTCAGTACATACTGCTAAATGTTTATTTGAAAGAACTAAACACATCTGAGAATGTTCACAATGGAAAGGCCTTCAACTTTGTTGAGAATGCTTACAACTGGAACTGCTCCGTATTGTGAAAGTGGTAGTTGTTAGATTTCCTAATTTGCAGTTTGAAGAAATTAGGTTCTAGTTTCTTTGAGTCACTGAGTATATCTGTAACTAATCAGGATGACAAACCAGTTCTTATGCATGATTTTAGTGTTGTGTTGGAAATTATAAATAATTTTATTTTTTGTTATTATAAAAAAATGAGTGGTCTTGGTCCAAAGTCGAAACAATCATACCAGTTGCGTGTCCCGGTAACAGAGTTGAAAGATTTGGCAGACGTACAGGATTTTGAGAAGGAAGGAGAAATTGGAGAAATATATGGTTTTGAACTTGATTCCTTTGGCATGTACAAGAGGAAAGTAATTGTTGACATGAAAGACGGTGAAAAACAGATTCCTAAACTTGGTCAGCTACGTGATGTTACTGTACCTACTCCACCCGTAAATAATGCGCCTTACAACTTAATACATGTGGGAAATAAGTGGGTGGTTTCACCTGTACCTGTTCCACCGCCCACAATTGACTGGGACATAAAGTTGGAATTTATTAGTCCTTATGTATACACTGATGATGAAGGCGCCTTAGTGTTTAGGAAAGTTGTTAATTCTGGGCCGCTTATTGTAAGCCTTGTTCCAAGCTTTGCCCCAGACAACAATAGCAGAGAAAAACTGAAAGTTGAAAATTATGAGAAACGGCGGTATCTTCTTACAACTAGAAAGGGTAGATCAGATACTTCTGTTGTGTTTATGCCAGCAAGCTTAGTCGTGGCTAGAGAAGTGACAATAGTATTTGAAATTATCATGAAATCTGTTGCTACTGCTAAAGAGGCTCAAATTGCGCAGGGAATTAAACTTACATGGGACGAAACAGTAACAGAATCATCAAAGGTCTTTATTGCTATTACAAAAAATGTTGATGTTATTAATGTTTCGAGCAGTGTTCCAGCTGTCAAGGTGGTGGTCGACAAAACAACTTTTGTTCGTCTAACTTACATAAACCTTGAACACATTGATCTTGTTGCATTTTATTATGCCAGCAAATTGTATACTTTTGAAGAGTTGCAAAATGTAATTGCTGATTAAATAAAAAAAAATATTTGTCAATAAAAAAAAATGGTAAACTTCTATCCGCAACTACCAACGCTTGATCCGACTGAAACAAATGTGACGACTAAAACAACACTTGCACCTGATCCACATATGCCAATTGCTTCAGATAAAACATTACAGGCAGATGCATTCAGATTAAATAATATTACAGAATCTTTGAAATATTTGGAGAGTGAGGAGGCGAAATACTCACGGTGCAAAAGGAGGTATAAGTCAGTATTTAATTCTGTTCAAAACACTTCTATGGCTATTGGTGCAGTTTCAGCTTCATGTTCTGTAGGGGGTATCGTTCTGTTCGCCACAGGAATTGGGAGTTTGGCTGGAATAGCAGTTGAGGCTGTTAGCGTTGCTACATGCCTGGCTTGCTTTGGTTTGGAAGCCTTGAACAAGAGGTTTCACACGAAATTACAGAAACATGAAGCATTGAGTACGCTTGCTGGTGCAAAGCTGAGCAGTATGAAACTTATTATCAGTAAGGCATTGAACGATAATTTTATTGATGACGAGGAATTTAAGAGAGTCCAGGATGATTTAAATAATTACAAGAAACAGAAATCTGAAATACAAAATAAAATGCGTAGTCAATCTCCTGTGAATGTTGAAGAACTTAAGGCCAGTTTTTTAGCAGAGGGAAAAAGGATAGGGGTACAGGAAACCACAGAAAAACTACACAATCTTTTAAACAAATAAAAATCAGATTTGGTAATCGTTTATTAATGACATACACTTCACAGAAAAATGACATGCCACCTAACTATTTAACCCCATCAGCACCATCAGCACCACCTGACTATTACTAAAAAAAAGTTTTTTCATTGTCCTTGTATCTTGACAAATCTGTCCGAGTAAGTTGTGACTTAAGTCAAGAACTTACATTTTGTTAGTTTAAGTTCTTATAAGTTCTTGACTTAAGTCACTTAATAACTAATTATAGGTTCTTAAAAGGTTACCTGTAAAGTTATCTGTCAGTTATAAGTGACTTTGGAAAATTTGTTAACAAGTATCTGCAGGTAACTTAAATAATTTGTTATCAAGTGCATATAGCAATGTTTTTTTTTGTGTGTGTGTGTGTGGTTATTATTTAAATAACTGTTTTTTTTTTTTTTTTTTTTTGGGGGGGGGGGGGGGGGGGTATTGGCACAGAGGCAATGAAAAAAAAATGTTTTTGGAATCTTATATTTTATATCTCTAACACACATATATACACGCACGCACACATGCACTCACACAGGCACACACACATACACACAAACACTCACACGCACACACGCATACGCACGCATACACACATACATACACACGCATACACACAAACACTCACACGCACACACGCATACGCACACATGCATACACACACACACACTCATACACGCATACATACACTCACACGCACACACGCATACGCACACATGCATACACACACACACACTCATACACGCATACATACACTCACACGCACACACGCATACGCACACATGCATACACACACACACACTCATACACGCATGCACGCACACATACACGCACTCACACATACAGACTCACACACTCACACGCATAGACAGACAGACAAACAAACACAAAATCTTTATTCTGCATGAATATTGTAGACTCGTCCGCAAAACACCGCGGGCCGTATGACACGCGAAACACCGACTGTGTACTCAAATCGACACTGTGCACTTCGTCCCGTCACTAAGGCTCTACGTCATGTGTTTACGTTAGATACCTGTCCCCAGTGGGGGACGAATCGCTAAGGACATACGTCATATGTTTACGTTAGATACCTGTCCCCAGTGGGGGACGAATCGCTAAGGACATACGTCATGTGTTTACGTTAGATACCTGTCCCCAGTGGGGGACGAATCGCTAAGGACATACGTCATGTGTTTACGTTAGATACCTGTCCCCAGTGGGGGACGAATCGCTAAGGACATACGTCATGTGTTTACGTTAGATACCACGATATGAAGGCTTGACCAGGGCGCTGAGTGATTTATAAATCAATTATTCAGATACAATGCAAAAAAACACATTTCTTTGACAGCGTGCTACAAGTGGGCTGACCAGGGTGCCGTTTTGTAAATCAATTATTCAGATACAAAGCCAAAATCATTTTTCTTTGCCAGTGTGCTACAGGTATACCCCACCGTCTGTCTTGTTACTAAAACCTATGTAAAATCCGTTTTCAATTCACTTGCAAAAAGCAAGCTACTTGCATGAGCGCGGCGAAAACACCTCACACTTGGTCCATAACATTTGGGATAATACAAACATAAAAAGCATGGTTACGGGCCGTTAAGGCCACGCCAGAGCCTTTGTGCAACGTGACAACACAAACAACAAATAAGATTATGGTCCTCCAGAGCCTTTTTGTTCAATTTCAGTTCTGAACAAGGTTACGGACCGTTTAAAACAAAAGGTTACGAGCATTTAAAGCCGCGCCAGAGCCTTTGTTTTAAACAGCAATATTATGGTTCTTTTGGTCGTGCCAAAAACTTTTGTTCAATTTCAGTACCGAACAAGTTTATGAACCGTTCAAAACAGTAGGTTACGGGCCTTTTAAGCCACGCCAGAGCCTTTGCACAAACAAAACAAACAAACAATAAACAAGGTTACAGACCAG
Organism: Semisulcospira habei; assembly: GCA_036245525.1. Lineage (NCBI taxonomy): Eukaryota > Metazoa > Mollusca > Gastropoda > Semisulcospiridae > Semisulcospira > Semisulcospira habei. The sequence goes on from BTPG01000007.1 coordinate 152,546,328, forward strand.
CGTCAGGGGTTTTTCCAAAAATCGGCTATTTCCCGTATTTTCAGCATTTGTTCAATTTGCTCCCGCAAACTAAACACCTTTTGGAAAGACAGTGCAAGAAAATGAAATTTGGGGTACCCTCGTAGCAGCCTGGCTAGAACACACAACCGATGAGCATACGACTTGGAAATTTTTACGTTTACTTTTAGCCAATCTGGCCAGTTCAATTTAGTTTGTTTTCGTATTTTCTGTATTTTAAGGATTTCAGCACCTTGGATTAGCCACTCTCCATAGCAGATTGAAGCTGAAATGTTTAGGCGTTTGGTTTCCTGAAGTATTTTGTAGCCATCTTCCAAATTCTTTTTTAACATGTCTAAAGTAAATATGGTCAAATCGCAATGTTCTACTCTACTGCACGCAGGCGACTTGCCATCAGAAAGATTTTGTCTAAAGAACAAATCTAGTTCTTTTGGTTCTTTATTTGTCTTTTGTTTTTTCGAACCACTGTTGAGTATATCACTCAAATTTCCAAGTGGTTTCCCCGGTTTTTCAAGCCAAAATTCCGGAGTTTTGTTCAAAACGGAATGAATGAAAGCGGTCATTTTTTCATGGTATTCACCATGAGATCGCAAGATTGTCACCTCTTCCTGAGTCCAATTCATTTTTGAAATGAGCGAATGATAGTTAGCGTAGCCTGGGCAAATAAAACTAGACCGGTCTGGTTAACTATTGAACACTCCGTAAGACTTAGCGCAATGCAGACTCAGTACCGCGAGACCTGTCTTGTTTCTAAATGTGACAAATCAGTTAAATAGGCAATGAACTATCGATCTTACCGTCGTATATATTCGCAAGATTTATCAATCACTGAATATCACCTCTGAGAATCAAGTCAGTCCTCAAAACACGTCCCGTCTCCTACAAAGCCGCTTAACAGAAAGAAACTCGACCCGCTTGGTGTTTACAAACTAACACGTGACCGTTGCCAGGAGCCTTCGACGGTGAGAGCGCGTTTATGACTAAGGGAAGTAACTGTGTTTGTCGTTTTGCTTTATAACCAAACGTTACATCCCTTTTGTCTGTGCTATCGGAAATACCTGTAATTGGCTAAGTAATCAATAAACTACGCATTGCAAAATGAACACACTTACATAATCGATGGATTAATTAGCTCAGGTGTTAATTTTGCTTTAGTCATGAATGACATTAATTTTGGAAACCTTTATTTTACTGAAAAAAATAAGCAGAAACCTAAAAAAACGGGGTGCGTCATTAGATGAGCGATTTGTGATCAAAAACACTGGAAAATTGACGTCGTCAAAAAAATCTGTTGTATTCTCCATCCTTATATCTCTCACTTCCACAACTGTAGGACTCCCATCCTAAAGAATGGACATAATTTAGTTATGGGAGTTAGTGGGCCGACACTATCCTGGCTGTTCACATCCCTGTGATGCAGAAGCCACGTTTCCAATAGTGATGACCATCATCTAATGTTCAGCACCACTGGAGACGGGTATGGGCCAGAGCACAGTGTTTGGCACTGCAGCTCATCTTGTTTCAAACAATGCTGCACACAGGGCCAACTTCATTGCATTTTTTGTTTTTTTGTTGTTTTGTTTTGTTTTTTTTTTTTTTTTGGGGGGGGGGGGGGGGGGGGGTAAATCTTGCATTTGTTGGAGTCAAGAGATTTCTGTTAGGCGTCAACATCACCACTTGCACTTTGAGACAACCTGGCATTTCCAAGCCAGCGATTGAGTAATTATGGGGTGCAGATGTTCAAGTCGGGGAAACTTTTCTAAACCCCTTACACCCTGTATGGCACACAACGCATAAAACGTAATGATGAACACTGACAGATGAATAATAGTTACTTATGAAAATGACAGGGGTCAGTCAAACCATTCAAACTTAACCATTTCGCTGTCAAAGCTTATTGTTCCAATGATTCCTGCATGAATCGAAACAAAACATTATCAACAGCTAAAAGGTTGACTAACAGTTCATAGCGTTGATATGCGCAAGTAGCAAGCATAAAATGTCTGGAACATGGATATACGTATTGATTTTGTTGTCCGACACGGAGTGCATACGACTTGAGTAATGTATATACACGCACTGCGCAAGTGTTTTAATCACTGTTCTATTTCATTCTGTATGTAGTTCGTGTGTGAGTGAACCTTTATGTTGCTTGTTGCAAATGCTATGAATGCGGACCATGTTGATCCGGGAGAGATGGTCTTTATTATACAATGTATAATGATATCAGTCGCATTCTCATACACAGCACGACCCCTTGGTACTTGTATTCCACCTGTCAGTCTCTTGGCCTCTCACAGTATTTCTTGTCCATGTAATCCAGACCAAAAAGGTGACTGCCAAGCGTGTAAAATGCAAAGAAGTACCCAACGGAGAAAGAAACACGCTTAGAAAAGACGGGTACAACACAATTTATTAATATTTCGGGTAAATACCCTTTGTCAGAATAGACAAACTAACAGAGAGATTAGCCGCTACTTATCTTCATTCGCAGAAGGAATGTGGCAACATTGTTCATGTAACCTTGTAGCAAGTAAGCCTGGCATGAGCGATGTTGATCGACCTGAAAGTTGAACGCCAAAGGCTGCAGGTTTGGTTATCGGTGCAGTAAAAACTTGCAGCTGTATGTTCAGAGCCTCCGTTTGTATCATACAGAGAGATTTCAGCAAGAGGCATAGATCCTCATGAGCCCACGCAAGTGCGTGGGCTCATGAGGATCTGTGCCTCTTGCAGCTGGTTCTCAGTTGGTTTGTGATGCGTGTAAATCCGTTTGTAACTAAATCTTGACCCAAGGGCTGATTGTTGCAGCATGTTTCTCTCTGTTGATCATTTCTTTTGAAGAGTGGGCAAGTTCACTGCTTGCCCTGCTACAGTGGAAGCAGCATCGACATGAAATACTCTTGACTGGTCTGGCACCGTAGTCTGCAGTTCACAAACTGCATCCAAAATAAGACAAATATCAGGCATGGGAAATGTCCACGAAAACGCGGGGGAAAAAATTGTCTGCGAAATTAAAAGGTGTCTCAGCAAAAAAAACATTGTGGGTAGCCGAACGAGCCAAGTACCAGTTTTACACTGCAGGCAGGATATGACGCGGCGGCCCGCAGTGGGCACTGTTCGAGTGCGCTGCACAGTAAACCTAGGCAGGCAGACACCGAGTTTTATTTTTCGGCCCCTGGAATCAAGGTGTCGGGGTCCCCCCCCCCCAGTTGTTTAATTTTTCGACCCTTGGAAGCAAGGCACAGTGTCCAACTTACCACCCCCCCCCCCACCCCCCCCGTTTGATTTTTCGGCCCCCAGAAGCAAGGCCTAGCGTCTACCCCCACCCCCCCCCCCCCCCCCCCCCGCACCTCCTGTTTGATTTTTCAGATGATTTTTGCTTGTTCAATTCCCATGCCTGAAATATACCCGTCGCGTTTGTTTTACCCGCCTGTGAATACAAATAGAGCAGCTGCTTAATACGAGATCAGTCGCTGTGTATGCGTACCAGTAAAATGTGGCATGAGATTGAGCGCGCAAAGTCTCTGGGGTCAGGTGAATGACTGAGCTTAGTCCTGCACCAGCCACTAAGCAAGGTACCCTTTTTAGTGGCTGGTGCAGGACTTGAGCTCTCTTGTGCAACGAAAGCCTGGCTCCCAAGTGAATGATTGGTAAGCAAGAGGGCCTTGGGCTGACGTTAGGCTGTACATGTCTTTCAAGGGCCAAGGCAGACTGCCAGCCAGTAAAGAAAGGTGTTCAGGACACACAGTGAAGCCTGAAGCCTTTCTTTCCTGGATGCTTTTTCTTGACAAGATGTAAAAATCAACAATAACGCCGACATAATCCGTGGTCTGGTTTTATTGTTCCCAACTACTGTGTAATGGCGAGGCTGACTTGTTTTAGAAAGATGAGCCGACTCGAGTGCGAAATTGTGTACTGCAGACAGGGCTTATGGTTGTACAACAGCATGTATGGCGTTATATTTGGTCTGCAGCTCTCCTCGTCAAAATCGAACGTTTTAAAACATCTACCCCGCTAACAGTATGGGTGGGACTTTTCCGACGACGGCCAGATTTCCGGATTTTTTTTTTTTCCCACTTAAAAAGTGCCCCCAAGACCCTCGCTTCAGGATTCAACTTTTTTTTCGGTCCCACCCATGTAACAGTTCTGGAACTGCCCCACTAATCCTTCAGACAATAAAGTTCACTTTCAATATTTGTCTTGTGGCCTGGCTTTTGTCTCATCTTGTGTGCAAACAGTGCCCCAGTATGCACAAGATTATCAGGCTGGTTTCTGCCATGGTTTGCCCCTGTACAACTACACATGGGCTGACAGCAGCAGAAATCGGCCTGATGATGCTGTGCCAACTGAGGTGTAGTGTCCGTTGTCAGCAGCGTAGACACTGTTCAATAACACTGTCACATCTTTTTCCTGGCACACACACACGATCACTTCCCTTACACACACGCAACACTTTGACTTGGAAAAACTCGTGAAAGCAAATGTTATCGTTTTTCAATTTTGCGCAGCTGTTTCTTCTTCATTCTCTTTATCTTGGCCGTGTTCTTGATCTGTCGACAGATAGAGTCGTTATTAGGTCAACTGCATTCAATAGTCAACATCTGGACATTGGCAGCTAAAGTCTGTGCTGGTGAAATACTCCATATATTCATGGTTGTAATGATTATTCACAATGAGCATAGCAGCGTGCCCAGATAACAAAACACTCCTCACCCCACGGCCCGCATTTCCAAACTTTTGGAGGCGTTGTCTAATGACTGTATACCAATTGTAGGAGATGGCTTGATCATGGTAATTCAAGGGTAGTGCCAGATGAGCTTGGCGCCAAGCTCATCTGGCACTACCCTTGAATTACCATGATCAAGCCATCTACTACTGCAGGGTCCCGGGGCTACAAGGGTTAACCAGCCTAAGCGCTAAGCCACACTGGACGTGGAATAACATGGAACAGAACTGAGACTATCTTTTTCTAAACCACAGACAGCTGTTCCCATGGGTGGGACCACAAAAAAAAAAAAAGAGTTAAATCCTGAAGCAAGAGTCTTGGGGCACTTTTTAAGAATTTTTTTTTTTTAAATCCAGAAATCCGGCTGTAGCTGGAAAAGTCCCACCCACGTGTTCCTTTCATCGTTTTTCTTGATGTGTCCTAACAATATCTAGGTGTCATTTTCCTGACATCTTTTTATGTTGAAAGGAAGTTCTCGGTTCTATTCCATATTATTCCACATTCAGTGGCGCTTAGTCTTCCTCTTCCAGGAAATCTTTATTTCTCATTTTGCTTTGTGGTAAGGGAAGGGGGCATTTGTTGAGAGGTTTACTATTGTCACATACAGCAGGAAAATAGCATGTTTTTGCTGATCATGGTAAAGCAAACTGAATTCAGAGATTGTTTTAAAATATTTTTTTGTCGTGTGCCCTGAGCATGCTGCTACTGTGCTAGGATGGAGTGGATGCGCATTACAAGTGGACATCATCATCATCAATTCCACAGGTTTCTGTTAAAAAAAATATGTATGCCCATGTCAAAGAGTTCTCACTACAGACAATGAAACACAACCCAAACTGCAGCAAGTGTCCTACAGTTTTCGACATCAGAGATGACATTTTCAAAGGCGCTAGAGAGTCGATTCCCTTAACTTGCAATGTCAAATTGTAAGAGCTATTCCTGAGGTTAATTCCCTTAACCCATTCCATCCTGAGGCTGATTTTGTCAAATTTGCTTACTGACCTACGAAGGCTAAATTACTGATTAGATGAATTGTTCTTGTTCAAGGGTGGTGCCAGCATAGCTTGGCGCCTCAGGCGCCAAGCTATGCTGGCACCACCCTTGAACTATCAGTCAAATTTATTTCAACCAATGGGTGTATCAGCATGATAAGGATTCACTTGTGTAATTGAAAAGACTGCGTGATATAATAATCGTAAGAACTCTTCCCAAGGTCAGCTCCCTTAATTTGCAGTACAATTGTAAGATGGAGAACTAGACTCACGGGCTGCACAATTTCTGCTTTCCTCTCATTCTCCAAGCGTCGCCTTTTGTTTTCTTCCCTCCTCAAGCGCTTTTCCTTCAAACAGAGAGAACACAGATACCGGTAATAATACATAAACACAGATACCGGCAATAATACATGAACACAGATACCGGTAATAATACATGAACACAGATACCGGTAATAATACATGAACACAGATACCGGTAATAATACATGAACACAGATACCGACCGGTAATAATACATGAACACAGATACCGGTAATAATACATGAACACAGATACCGGTAATAATACATGAACACAGATACCGGTAATAATACATGAACACAGATACCGGCCGGTAATAATACATGAACACAGATACCGGCCGGTAATAATACATGAACACAGATACCGGTAATAATACATGAACACAGATACCGGTAATAATACATGAACACAGATACCGGTAATAATACATGAACACAGATACCGGCCGGTAATAATACATGAACACAGATACCGGCCGGTAATAATACATGAACACAGATACCGGTAATGAACACAGATACCGGTAATAATACATGAACACAGATACCGGTAATAATACATGAACACAGATACCGGTAATAACACAGATACCGGTAATAATACATGAACACAGATACCGGTAAAAATACATGAACACAGATACCGGCAATAATACGCTTCATCTATAAATTGGTGCAGGTTTTCATATCGTCAACATTTCATACAGGAAAACAACCCCTTCAAGAAAAAGTCAACTGCAAAAGATTGTACATTGCTCAACTCATTCTACCCCAAAACTGAAATCCTTCCATTTTGCCGTTGTCCCCTGAAGACTGCATTGCAGTGCAGGACACTGATCGACCATGATAGTTCAAGGGTGATGCCAGAATAGCTTGGCGCCCATAGGCGCCAAGCTATTCTAGCATCACCCTTGAACTATCATGGTCAGTCCTTATCTTCCTGTGGTGTGTCTGGGGCAGAATGAGTTAACGTCCCGACACAGCAACAAGACTTTCTCAGGACGTGCCTGCACTGCTTGTGAAGAAAAAAACCAAAACTAAACAGAATATTGAACGTACGTTGCCAGCCGGCCTCATACGTTAAATAAACCTACGACATGGGCCTAAATAAAGCCAAGACCATTTAGCAACACACATCCAATATCAAGAGCTACAGGCAGCGCAGACAGTAGGCAGAGTTTAAAAAAGGAAAATACAGGTGAATGGACCAAGGGTAGACAGAAACACATGCCCCAGAATAGAGGGGAAAACCCACCCTGTGGGGCTGACCTGAGTGACCCTGGGAACTAAAAAGTAGTTAACCCCACGCAAGTCCCCCAGGGCAGACCCGGGTGGGGGATTGACTGCAAGAAGCACAGATCCTCATGAGTCTCCGCAATGCAGGGAAGATGATCATGAGGATCTATGGCTCTGGCAGCTGTATTGACTGCGACTGTGGGGAGGATGATCGTGAGGATCTATGGCTCTGGCAGCTGTATTGACTGCGACTGTGGGGAGGATGATCGTGAGGATCTATGGCTCTGGCAGCTGTATTGACTGCGACTGTGGGGAGGATGATCGTGAGGATCTATGGCTCTGGCAGCTGTATTGACTGCGACTGTGGGGAGGATGATCGTGAGGATCTATGGCTCTGGCAGCTGTATTGACTGCGACTGTGGGGAGGATGATCGTGAGGATCTATGGCTCTGGCAGCTGTATTGACTGCGACTGTGGGGAGGATGATCGTGAGGATCTATGGCTCTGGCAGCTGTATTGACTGCGACTGTGGGGAGGATGATCGTGAGGATCTATGGCTCTGGCAGTTGTACTGACTGCGACTGTGGGGCTCATGAGGATCTATGCCGATCGCTCAGACCAACTTGCATCCATATGCCTTGGACAATTGTACTAGCTTTGGTCACTGAATGAACAAACATTTAAGAAAGAAACTACGAGGCCAGTGACAATTGTACTAGCTTTGGTCACTGAACGAACAAACATTTGAGAAAGAAACTATGAGTCCAGTGATGGGAGGGGTCAATCACATGTCACGGAAACATGTAATGAAAACTGAGTGGATATTGTCCCACAAATGGGCTGCACCATGACTGTCATTAGCCGTGAGCATGCAAACATGTAACATGTTGACTTAGACAAAGTACAAAACTGAGTGGACATTGTCCCACAACTGGACTGCACCATGACTGTCATTAGCCGTGAGCATGCAAACATGTAACATGTTGACTTAGACAAAGTACCTGCTCTTAACCCATTACATCCTGAAGCTGATTTCGAAACATTTGCTTGTTGTCCTGTGAAGGCTACATTAGAGATTTGGAGATAGATCAACTGTTTTAGTTCAAGGTTGGTGCCAGAATAGCTTGGCACCTGAGGCGGAAAGCTATTCTGGCACCACCCTTGAATGATCAGTCAAATTTATTACAAGCAGTGGGTGTATCAGGATGAAATGGGTTAACAGAAATACCTGAGAGACAGTGACGTTTTAATTAACATTAAAAAAAACCAAAACAAGAAGGGCAAAGCCCATATATGGCTCACGTGTATCAACCGATCCACATGTCTGACAAAAAACGTTTCTTGTTAAAATATGGCTATTTTTTTACCTATTTCCTGAGCTCTTGTGACCCTTGACCTTTTCAAGGGGTCATCCAAATTAGTATGCATAGATATGTCCTACCATCAGGTATCTCTGTAGCAAGTTTGCGTTTGGAGGTGTGAGTAGTATTTGCGAAAAAACATTTTTTGAAAAATATGGTCATTTTGGGACCTATTTCTTGAGCTCTTGTGACCCTTGACCTTTCCAAGGGATCAACCAAATTAGTGTGCATATAAAGGTCTTACCACCAGGTATCTTCGTACCAAGTTTATTTTTATAGTATTTGAGAAAAAAGAAACTATGTCCCAAAATAGCTTTTTTAACATATATTTCCTGAGCCGCTTTGACCTTGACATTTGTGAGAGGTCACTGAAATTGGTATGTTTAGAAAGGTCTTGCCACAAAGTATCCTTGGGCCAAGTTTGAAGACTGTAGCTCGAATAGTTTCCGAGAAAAAGGCGAACGTTAAAGTTTACCACAGAGGACACCGGACGGACGACCACTGGTCCAGAACATACGCACTTTTGCTTCGCACGTGAGCCAAAAATTTTTGGGGCTGCTTTCACCGAGTGCCTGGCGTTTCACCCATTTAACCCCAACACACTACAGCAGGGGATGGATCAACCATGATAATTCAAGGGTAGTGCCATATTAGCTTGGTGTGACACCTTCAATCTGGCACTACCCTTGAATTATCATGGTCAATCCATCTCCAGCAGCTGGTACACAGTCGCTAGGCGACACCTCCAAAATTTAGGAATTGTGGCCATGGGGGTTAATGATTCAATGAAGCTTTATTTATCAACGGTCGAGGCATTGATATCGTCACAATAAAAGCCATTTTTCAAACCAGCCGTTGCTACAAAACTACGAGAAAATATACACAAAACTAAGTATATAGAACTTTACATGTGAATGAAAAAAAAAACATTGCCAGCTTAGGGAAAGAAAGTCCCATGATGATCTCACACTCTTAAACACATGCACACACACACACACACGGTTGAATGGGATAAGCTTAAAAATATTAAAATATACTGAAAAAAATACCTGTAGCTTGGCAATCTTTTCATCTTTCAGTCTTTTCTCAAAATCTTTAATGGACTTCATTTCCGCCTTTTTTTTCATTTTCTCCTGCCAGGACGACTTCTGACTTTTCAAACGAATCATATCAGAAAATCTGAAAGTGAAGAAAATGACAAATTAAAACTGCAGTCCAACAAAGGCAGAGTAAATACATCTGTACAACAATGATGGAGCAGCAGCATGGTCACCAAATACCGTGTAAGGGGGTCACACAGTACCTTTATTATTCATCAGTAGTCATCAGTCAGTAGTGTAGGGAGATTTCTGCATGAGGAAGTGGCCCAACGTTTGGGAAATGAAGCGACTTGGGTAAGGAGGTATGCCCAATATGCCCATAGCAAACATACGTTAAAGTTCACGTATTACTAGCCTGACAAATGCTGGGGATTTTTTTTTCTGTGCATATAATCAATTTAAATTTTGATGGAGGAGGTATGACCCATGTTCTTTGTGGCAACGCCAAAATGGCCAATGGTGCGGGCTGGGAAGCTGGCTGTAGCCGTTGGATGGCAGACATTCACTGTTAACCCATTTAGCACCCAGGACCCTGCAGAAAGAGATGGATTGATCATGATAATTCAAGGGTAGGAAGGCGCCAAGCTCATCTGGCACTACCCTTGAATTATCATGATCAATCCATCTCCTACGACTGGTACATAGTCTTTAGACAATGCCTCCAAACATTTAGAAATGCGGTCGTGGTGTTAAGTCTTCTGGTAGAAGAACCTTCCTCCTCCAAGAAAGGAATCGCTGTTGGTCTATTCGTCGGCGTTTCTGTAGCTATTTCCTTTTTTGCAGGGTGGGGAAGCTACCCCCACGCCCAACCCCCTTACTAGGAGGACCAGGGGTTTTCTGTCGGGGTCTCCTTCCCTTAGACCATGTCAGGGTTCCCAGGTAATTTGGATTGGGCCTCAAAAGGACCTTAAAAGCACCTTTAAAAGTAATAATAATAATAATAATAATAATGGTAATTTGTATAGCGCCTAATCACCAAGGTGCATTAGGCGCTTTACAATCACAGTAATGAAACACAAAACAAAATACAAAAACAAGCACATACAACAACAAAAATGCATTGATTTACAAGGAGCAGAAAACTCTCTCTCTCTCTCTCTCACACACACACACATGATGAGCCAGCAGACAAAATGGTCTTTACACTTGAGAATAAAAGGACCTTGACAAAGTCAGGTTGGTCAGCATATATTAGCAATTTATTAAGTACTCAGTTATTCTTGTGAAAACACTCCAGGTGCTATGATCCCTGAACCTGTAGCTGGCAAGGGAAATCTCTATATTAACCTGCTCAGAGCCTCAGTTTTCTATCTTGACGCTTAGCTTCAACCATAAAGATTCACAGCTACTGCTGTACCCTTAGTGGGCTCTCAACCTGCAACCAAGCGCCAGATGTCTATAGTTATGCTTTTCAAACATCAAGACAGTTATAATTAGTCTGAGCTTTAAAGTTTAATATCAGCCAGCCAGAGCCAACTGTCTAGCGTCGTGCTTGAAAAGCATCATTATAGACAGCCATGGCACTGAGCCCTTATTTCAACAAGTTCAGTGTCAGGTCAGAGGTTTAGGTGTCAATCTTGATGCTTTTCATTTTTTAAGAATCAAACTTGACAGCTGTAACTCTGTACTCTTCTTCTGCATCAGGTCAGTCAGTAACTTTTTAAGTTAAATGTAAGAAATGGCAAACTTGACAAAGCTCACAAGAAGTGAAGGCATTGATATAAACAGTTTAGTCAGTAGCTTCTTAAGTTATGTAAGGAAGGACAAGCTTGACAAAGCTCACAAGAAGTGAAGGCATTGATATAAACAGTCCACTTTCAGCTTTCTGAAATTCAACTTGTATTACATATTCACAACCAGCTCAGTGCTCCAGCTGTCAATCTTGATCCTTTTCAAGCAACAGCATTGACAGCTGTAACTCTGTGCTCTCCAAGTCAAAGTCACAGCACAACTCTTCTTCAGCATAAGGTCAGTTTTCCATTTTTTGCAGGAGTGACAGGCTAGATGCAAGGATTCGGTACAAATCAAACTGCAGCACCAGTTAAAGAACCTGACTATCCAAGTTTCTTCAAGTCATCTTGCAGTCTGCACAGTTCCTTTTCACAGTGAGATGCTTTCTCCAGCTTGTCCTTTGAGGTCAGTCGCAGGGTGTTAGACCGATTCACAAGGTTAAAAGATCTATGCTCTTGCGCCTGGAAACTGAGACGATCTGCTTTCACCACCAGCTGCCTGGCATCCTCCTCTGCCCTCTTCTTCTTCTTTCTGCAGTCCTCAGAAGCATCTGTCAGTCTCTTCTTCTTCAGATTCTCTCTTCTGTCTTCTTTTCTTTTCTCTGGTCTGCAAGATACCTGTCAAAAAAGAGAGACCATTGAGTATAACAGGACATATGAAGGTAAAACGGATTAGTAATTCTGATCACAGAGCAGCATGACACCACATCGGCCAAAAATGAGTTTCAAATACACAGCTGTTGAAAACGCTGGAGAAATACTGCAACTGCCAAGTCTTCAAGTGAAAGTCAAGCACTGGATAAAGGGGAAAATACATGCCAATAAGCAGCCTACAGGCACTAATATTAGGAAACACCTGACAGTACTGTGAACATTAAAAGTGATGTACATTAGCACTAACAGAATAATATAATGGCATCTGTTGTACTGCTTCAACTGACACCATCAGCTTCTTGTCAAGGTTGATCTGCACCCCCCCCCCCCCACCCCCCACCCCCCCACAACAGCATCTCTAATGTGATCAAGCACAACTCGCCTGGCTTACAAGGCTGTTTGGCTCAAGTTACCTGTTGTTTACTTCATTCATGTTGTATGCATGTAGAATGTCAGAGAAATGCGAGGCTAATCCAAATGTGATCATGTACCTCCTTTTAGTTTCACCGACTTTAACGGTTGTGGTGACTTGGCTGTCAGGAAACATTGTCTTGAATATATCTGACACACTACTGGAAGAGGCGCAGCTGTAATGCGAGTCAACCATCTTCAGAGTCCACAGGATCTCAGCTTTCATCTTCTGGGTGTGGATATCACTATCTGTGGACAGCATGAATTTTACAGGAAATAAGAGCACTGGACGACTGGATACCTAAGTTAACCCTTTTAATTTAAGTTCACATCTCCTTCCACAGAACTGCAAAGAGGATGGTGTGACAGAGTTAAGTCACTAAATCCGACAATCACCTGCTATTCGCAGTAGACCACAGAAATCTCTGCCTTAAAAGAGCTAAGAGGGTTAACCCTTCAAGGTTTGAAGGCTCCAATAGGCAATGCTGCAAGCATGGCCCACTGAAGCTCCCAGGCCTTGAAGAGTTAACACACATTGAGAGATAAAGCTAAAATTCACCAGTAACATAAGCCATAAGCATGGCTATTAAACTAAATCTAGCAAAGGTTCAACTGGGGAATAATTTTTTTTTCCCTGTTAAAGCCGCTGTCCTCATGCCTCATTCCATGATCCACATTTTAATGAACTAAACAAAAAATATGGATTCATTCAAAATCTACTGACCTGGACAAAGTCTTGGAATTGAAGCACCTGCCGTCAAAAGTGAGTTTGTGGCTCCCGTCGACGTAGCAGAAACAGCTGCTCCAGTCGTTGGTGCTGATGAGGCAAAGAAATCCTTCATGGTGCAGTTGACTTCAGCTCTGTACTTCTTCTCACTGTGCGCATGGCGATCCGTTTTCAAATGCTGATGAAGCATGTTCGCCACATTGTCTAATCGAACTAAAAACACACAGCGCAAAATGCCTGTCCTTTGCATCATTCATGAGCCAATCCGTGTATTCTTTGACTGTCTTCCATTTCACCTAAAAAACGCACTTTCCAGGCATTCTGTCGGCATAAACGTCCTCACAACCAGCAACGTGATAAATGAAAGCTGCTTGGCTGGCGAGATTACACTGGTACAGTGGTAGTAAAAACACGCACTTCGCGAGAGCGCGGGAGATTCGGTAAACGTACTTGGTAAGGCCAAGATGGAGGCCAGTTCCTCTGCTCGTGTCTTAGTAAACGAATACGATGTTTTTCAAAGTTTGTCAAGCAAGTTTTCATTTTGAAAATTTGCTGATAAAAGCACATAAAAGGTATATTTTCTGGGCAAAAGCACTGCTGGCTGATCTGAAAGGACCATAGTGGCATTTAAATGGACTTAAAAGGCCTTTTCTGAGAAAATCATTTGGAAAGCAATTAAAAGCACTTAAAAGGAACCTGCGAACCCTGCATGTTGGTTCACGGCACCTTATTTCATTCGGTGCACCCCTCTCACGAGGGACCCCCTATCCACCACCCTGGGGACGCGCCTCAACGCTGCATGGTCCCAGCGCCAGGTAAGAGGGTTAAGGCATGACTCATGTTTTTTTGTGGTGACACCAAGGGTATAGACAGGGTAGCTGGCTCAGTGGTGGGGTGTGGACACCAAGGGTATAGACAGGGTAGCTGGCTCAGTGGTGGGGTGTGGACACCAAGGGTATAGACAGGGTAGCTGGCTCAGTGGTGGGGTGTGGACACCAAGGGTATAGACGGGGTAGCTGGCTCAGTGGTGGGGTGTGGACAGGGTAGCTGGCTCAGTGGTGGGGTGTGGACACCAAGGGTGTGGACAGGGTAGCTGGCTCAGTGGTGGGGTGTGGACACCAAGGGTGTGGACAGGGTAGCTGGCTCAGTGGTGGGGTGTGGACACCAAGGGTGTGGACAGGGTAGCTGGCTCAGTGGGGGGTGTGGACAGGGTAGCTGGCTCAGTGGTGGGGTGGCCAGTTGTTACTTTTCACCCATCCAGCCCTGACTCCATGCAGCAGGAGATGGATCGACCATGATCATTCAAGGGTAGTGCCAGATTAGCTGGGCGCCGTCTGGCGCTCAGCTAATCTGGCACTACCCTTGAATGATCTTGGTCAATCCATCTCCTGCAACTGGTACATCGTCATCAGGTGACACCTCCACAATTTGGGAAATGCAGCCATGGGGTTGAATGAGTTAACTCATTCTACCCCAACACCGAAATCCTTCAACTTTGCCGTTGTCCTCTGAAGACTGCATTGCAGTGCAGTACACATATTATATCGACCATGATAGTTCAAGGGTGATGACAGAATAGCTTGGCGCCCATAGGCGGTCAGTCAGTCAGTCAGCCCATAGGCACCAAGATATTCTGGCATCACCCTTGAACTATCATGGTCGATCCTTATCTTCCTGTGGTGTGTCTGGGGCAGAATGAGTTAAGGTCACTAGACTGTGACTAAACAGTTCACTCTTGTTGGCCACAACAGTTCTTTTCCCAACCCAGTTGCGACGCACAAACTCTGTGCATCTAGTTCTGCCTACACTCTGCATCTCCAATTCTGCCTCTTGGCCTGCAGACAGCGTACAGTGCGGACATGGGTTTTGGGAGCATAGACTGGAGTAAGCGCCAGCTAGCGGCGGGCAGGGGCAGGGCTGGGTTAGTCACAGCTGAGTTGATCTTTATTTGTTCCATAGGATCTGTATCATGTCATGTGTAATAAACATTGTCATGGATTTCATGGTTTCTATTTTCACTACAGTGTTTGAAGAGGTATGGCCCAAGTCAAGTTAAAGAAGGTACAGTATGGTGAAAGAATATGCATCCATTTGAAAACTTGTCCACTCAGCCCTGAAAATGGCGATTAATTCACTCGCCATGGCAAGTGATTTTTTTTTTTTGGCAAGTAAAAAGAAAATCCACTCACCAAATGCGAGTGTGCTCGTGCGTTTACGATCCGTACTTTTTCAGTCCCCAATCCGAAAGTACACAGTTTGGCTAATAAAACTTGGAAGTCACTAGCCAAAGGCTGGTGGGCAAAATTTTAGACTTTCACTAGTTTCAGGGCTGCCACTTCGTGTGGGATTTTTCACAGCTGAAGGAAAAGCATAAACTTGTAAAGAGTCCAGCGGGCGGGCCGCCAGGTATGCCAAAAACAAATATACAGACAGGACTCCTGGCATCATAACATCCCTGATGCAGAGCCTCAAGTGGGAAAGTCTTGAAGATTGGCGATCCAGTGCCAGCCTTGCAACATGCTGTGCAAGATGTGAAGTGGACTGATGCAGAACTAGGGGTGCACATCTGTACCAAGAGCAAGCCATCCAACCAGTCCTTTTCAAGTCATTCCCCCCCCCCCCCCCCCCCCCCCTTACACTCTGCCTCTTACGTAATCACAGAATTCCCTGATGTCATAATTAGTTGTATTACGAGTTAGGCTGTGCCAGTGGTTCTTGTTCCTTCTTGGGTCTGGTCAGAGGGGTCAATGTCGGACGTAAGAGTCGAGGGCTTTAGCCCGATACTCTTACCTCCGACCAGCGACATCCCTGACCAGACCCGAGAGGCGACAAGAACCACTGGCACAGCCTAACTCGTAATACGATTTTGTCTTTAAAAGTAACAGTAACAGCATGAAGTACACCCTTGAAAGGACCCCAAACTTTAAGTGTGACTCAGGGGACGTAATTTTCCATACTTTTGACTGTCAGTAAACAACCTCACGTGAACTGCATTAGAGTGGAATTTCTCTCTCAGGTATTTCTTTAAAATTTAAGACATTTTCAGTCATTCTTCTGTATAAAATTGGTAATATAATATAGGCCGAATACAACGTGTGCATATAGTTACTTTGTTGCTTAACTCCTACAAGTTTTATTTATCCCGCTTTTTGTCTCTTTGCCATTTCAAATACGGTCAGTATGTGATAGGACGTTCGCTTTGGTTGAAATTACCAGTAGTTGATATTATTTAATTTATCCAATTATTCAGTTATGTTTTGTATAAAACTGGTACCACTAACAGCGGTATCACAGAACACCTACATTATATAGTTCTTTTTGTTGTGTAGCCTCCTAAATTATTTATTTATTGGCATATTTTTGTTTAGAGGCTTGACTGAATGAAGATTAGGGTGTGTGTGTACCGAGAATGGTGATTGGCCGAAGATTCATTTGGGGGAGAAAGCTTTGCTTTGCGAGTAACGTTGTCATCGTAACATCTAATGTGGGCAGTGGGCAGATGTTCACATCTGCACGGGACATAGACGACCCCGTCCTCCACGAGTCGCCTGCTGCCTTGCAGGCCTGGCCGCTTGGCTGCGGAAAGGCTAAGGGAGGAAACCCCTGACATCAAAGCCCCCGTGTCTCCGGGGAAGGCTTTTGAGCCAGAGACTAGGACAAGGACAGTCTGATATAAAACCTATGACCCGAGGACCTCGATGCCATCGTCCCAGCTTGCTAGGCCATGGCAGATGAACCAAGGGTTTAAAGGGTGGGGCCAGTACTGCGCACACTGCACTCCACCAAAAAGCTCCACCGCGCAGGCTTTAGGAAACGTCCACGGACCATGACACTGACCATTCCAAGTCCTGTAGCGACGGGCGAGGGGCGAAACGGCAGGTGAAAGATGTCACTGGAAGCCGCAGTCTCAAACCTGCATGCAGGCGGTTCAGGATATTGGTCGCCTGATGTTGACCTGGGGATGACAACATCACTCGGCACACCCTGAACGACCAAGCAGCCTTCTCTAGGGACAGCACTGCTTGCTCCACACGGAGAGGGGCCTAGAAAAGGTGGCCTAACCAAAGCTCGTCCCCTCGCAACCCCAGTTGGCTAGCCGCGGTCAACGGGCATCTTCTCCTGCGGTCAAAAAACAAGAAAGAATAACGGATCCACTCTCATGACGACCACGACCGGACTCAACGTAGCATGCTGGAACGTCCGTACCATGCTCGACAAAGCAGACAGCGGACGCCCTAAACGTCGCTCCGCCCTCATTGCCCATGAATTGCGGAGGTTAAACATCGACATCGCCGCGCTCAGCGAAGTACGCCTTCCGGACGAAGGCAGCCTCCAAGAACTTGGTGCTGAGTACACCCTCTACTGGTCAGGCAGGCCTGCATCAGAAAGACGGCTTTCAGGCGTGGGTTTCATGGTCAAGACATCCATTGCGACTAAGCTGGAAAACCTACCAACTGGCCACTCAGACCGCATCATGTCCATGCGCCTCCCACTGAGACACCAGCAGCACGTCACCCTTCTCAGTGTGTACTCCCCAACCCTCCTGGCAAAGCCTGCTAAAAAGGACAAGTTTTACACTGACCTGCGCAGCCTCCTACAGAGTACCCCTGCAGACGACAAAGTCATCATCCTTGGCGACTTCAACGCCAGAGTGGGCCAGGACTCTGAAGCCTGGAAAGGAGTCCTCGGCAAGCATGGCGTGGGGAACTGCAATGACAATGGCCGCCTACTGTTGGAGTTCTGTGCGGAGCAGCAACTGGTCATCACCAACACTACTTTTCAGCAAAAGGACAGTCGAAAGACCACCTGGATGCATCCTCGCTCCAAACACTGGCACCTTATTGACTATGTCCTAGTGCGTCAGAGGGACCGCAGTGACGTCCTCCTCACCAGAGTGATGCCCAGCGCAGAGTGCCACACTGACCACCGCCTTGTCCGCTGCAAACTCAGGCTCCACTTCAAGCCAAAACCCAAGAAATGGGGGCCCCCCAAGAAAAAGCTTGATGTTGCCAGCCTTCAGCGTGACGATGTGAAAGCTGCCTTTCAGACAGATTTACAGCGCAGGCTCAAAGACACAGCGGACCCAGTAGACTCCTCCCCTGAAACACTTTGGGAACAACTGAAAACTGCTATTGCAAAATCCTCTGCAGAAGTCTTGGGTTTCGCCAGAAAGAAGAACAAAGACTGGTTTGACGAAAACGATGTAGAGATCCAGGAACACCTAGCAAAAAAAAGAGCCGCCCATCAGGCCCACCTAGCCCAGCCTTCCTGCCCTGTGAAGAAGTCTGCCTTCCGCCTCGTCTGCAGCAGTCTCCAGCGCAAGCTCAGAGATCTCCAGAATGAGTGGTGGACCAGACTTGCACAGAGGACCCAGCTTTGTGCTGACAATGGTGACTACAGGGGCTTCTACGAAGCACTGAAAGCAGTGTATGGCCCCAGGCACCTGGTACAAAGTCCCCTGCGAAGCGCGAATGGCCAGGCACTCCTCACAGATAATACCTCCATCTTGAACCGCTGGTCGGAATACTTTCAGAGCCTCTTCAGCGCTGAGCGCACTGTTCAAGAAGCAGTCATCCTACAAATCCCACACCTCCCAGTAAAGGTTGAATTGGACGAACCGCCCACCGCTGAAGAGACCCTCACAGCCATCCACCAGCTCAAGAGTGGCAAAGCAGCAGGCATTGATGGAATACCGCCAGAGATCTGGAAACATGGAGGCACAGTGCGGCACAACAAGCTCTATGACCTCTTTCTCTGCTGCTGGGAGGAAGGAACACTACCAAAAGATCTCCGTGATGCAGTCGTTATCACCCTGTACAAGAACAAAGGCGAGAAGTCTGACTGTTCCAACTATCGGGGAATTACCCTGCTGTCCATTGCTGGGAAAATCCTTGCAAGGCTGCTCCTGAATCGGCTGGTACCTGCCATCGCTGAAGACCAACTCCCAGAGGGCCAGTGTGGCTTCAGAGCAAACAGGAGCACCACCGATATGGTCTTTGTGCTGAGACAGCTACAGGAGAAGTGCCGCGAGCAGAACAAAGGGCTGTACGTAACATTTGTCGACCTAACAAAAGCGTTCGACACTGTGAGCAGGCAAGGCATGTGGCAGATCCTGGAGCGACTTGGCTGTCCCCCAAAGTTCCTCAACATGATTGTCCAGCTACACGAGGACCAGCAAGGCCAGGTCAGACTCAACAATGACCTCTCAGAACCATTTCCTATTCTCAACGGCGTAAAGCAGGGCTGCGTGCTGGCACCGACCCTCTTCACCATCTTTTTTAGCATGATGTTGAAGCAGGCCACAGTGGACCTCGATGATGACGATGCAGTGTACATCAGGTATCGTCTCGATGGCAGCCTGTTCAACCTCAGACGACTGCAGGCCCACACGAAAACCCTAGACCAACTGATTCGTGAGCTGCTTTTTGCTGATGATGCTGCCCTCGTTGCACACACAGAGAGAGCCCTGCAGCGCATCACGTCTTGCTTCGCAGATGCTGCCCAGCTCTTTGGACTCGAGGTCAGTCTGAAAAAGACAGAGGTCCTCCATCAGCCGGCACCCAAGACAGTGTATCGCCCTCCTCACATCACCATTGGCGAGTCTGAACTAAAGTCAGTGCACCAGTTTACTTACCTTGGCTGCGTTATCACGTCGGACGCCAATCTGGACAAGGAGCTTGCAAGCAGGCTGGCAAAAGCGAACAGCGCTTTCGGGCGACTTTTCAAGCGGGTGTGGCACAATCAACAGCTGAAAACGGGCACCAAGATCAGCGTGTACAGAGCTGTGGTCCTCACCACCCTGCTGTATGGTTCCGAGTCCTGGGCCCTCTACCGCAGCCAACTACGACTCCTCGAACGCTTCCACCAGCGCTGCCTGCGTACCATCCTGGGCATTCACTGGAGTGACTATGTCACCAACGTCGAGGTCCTTGAACAGGCTGAAACTGTGAGCATCGAGGCTTTGCTGCTGCGGACACAGCTCCGCTGGGCGGGGCATGTCTCCAGGATGGAGGATCATCGCCTACCAAAGATCACCCTGTTCGGCGAGCTTGCTACTGGACACCGTGACAGAGGGGCACCAAAGAAGAGATACAAAGACCGTCTCAAGAAGTCACTTAGTGCCTGCCAAATCGACCACCACCAGTGGTCTTCGCTTGCTGCGGACCGTGACACCTGGCGCTCCACCATTTACAAGGCAGCTGTCTCCTTTGAGGACTCTCACAGAGCTAGCCTTAAGGACAAGCGGCTCAGGAGAAAAAACAGAGATGCCGCAGCTCAGAACCCTGGCCATACCTTCCCCTGCAGCCACTGCGGTCGAACCTGCCTGTCTCGGATTGGCCTCCGCAGCCACGAACAAGCCTGCAGACGTCGTGGGCAACTCCTATAAAATCTTCGTTCGCGAAGTCAAGCCAAGCAAAAAAAAAAAGTAACATCTAATAAGGGGGTCTACTTATCAAATGTTACCTTGATAATATGTAACATGTTGCCTTGAGAACTGATGAACAGGGGAAAAAATCAAATAGAGCCAAGCCAATGAGAAAAAGTGTAAAGAGACTTAGCAATAGTGTTAAAGAACAAGAGTACACAGCCTATCTGACCTATTCTGGAGTATAGCAGCACTGTGTGCACAAACAGTACGCAAAACAATGACATCTCTAGATTTCTCATGCGAAAATGTATTACCTGGTTGTTTTTACCGTTTTCCACACACGTCCGGATTTTGGTTTTCCTCTTGGAATATCATGTTTTTCTTTTGATTCCATTGTATTTGTTCTCGTGTGTTGAGAATTTCACGTGCCATACGAAGCTGCCATTGCAAAGAAGGGGCCTAACTCCACAGAACTGAATGGTATTTTCATCCAATCAAAAAGCAGCTAGCCAGTCACTGCGACCCTACCATTCGACAAGGTACCATTTTGTTCGTCGCAAAGTAAAGCTATTTATTTGTATGATTTCATCAGTTATCTTGACAAACACGTGTATTCCTATCAAGGTATGAACAAGTCAAATTCATACTTATAAAGGAAGCATTTTCTCTGGCTCTAACAACATTTTCCAACGGAAAATGAGCCTCCCAAATAAGTAAATGGAGTCTCAAGATTCACGCGAACTACATCAACATTTTCCCGAGGCTTTAGGCCAACTTACTTTGTTTATTACCACACATGTGACTGCATCTGCATCTGTGGCAGTCTGAATTTATTTCAGTAAAACTGATGTCAAACACTGAAAGAACATTTTCTGCATCAATAGCGGGATACGGTGGATCAGATAATGATTTTATTTTTACCCCATGATTTTGATACATTCGCACAAGAATTTCCGGAGTTTAACTGCGACAGTAAAGTTAATATATAAATCCATGAAAATACACGATGTTTCAGCTGCACTAGTTTGCAATATATGTTTTATATTAAGTATTACAGGTTTCCTAAATTTCAGGTGAAGTATTTCCAGAATTTCTTTGTTTGCTTGTTTGTAAACATTTTGACACCAATGTTGTGTACTTGACAAAACTGTTCAGTAAATTACAAATAAAATGACAGCCCTCCTCCTGCCACCTCAGATGTGTTTAATTTCAATGAAGTCATGTATAGTGTGAATATTGGCACTGCAACCCCCCCCCCCCCCCCTTGTCCTCCCCCTTCACACACACACACACACACACACACACACACACAAAACTCCTCCACCCTACCCCCCACCCCCCCTCCTCCATTTACATGGAGCCACTGGTACTGTAAACAAGATGCACACGGTTTTTTTACCAGTGACACATTGCCTGCCAGAGACCGTAATATGAATGAGGTATCAAAACTCATCACAGTTACCAGTGATCCCGTAGGTCCAAGGAACACAGCATCCGGTTAACCCATATCATACTGAGGCTAAAAGCTTCAAATTTGTACACTGCCATACGCAAGTTACATTATAGTACTTACAGATACGGATATAGACCAATAACTTTAGTTCAAGGGTGGTGACAGAATAGCTTGGCGCCTTTAGGCGTCAAGCTATTCTGGCACTACCCTTGAACTATTTTAGTTAAACTTATTTCACACACAGGTGTATTCCGAATGATAAGGGTTAAGAGGCCTGCAAGAGGCATAGATCCTCATGAGCCGCCGCAGCTGCGGGGGCTCATGAGGATCTATGCCTCTTGCAGTTGGACTGTGTTTTTGTGTTGGCATTGATGTAATTAAGAACATGCATCAGATTACTAAGATGAAAAAGTATTTACTAATTGTGTATCGCCTGTCTCTGAATGTCCGGCAGGGAAGCTGTTGGTCCGGGTGAGCCATGGCAGATTTTGTGGACAATGAGGCCGAGGAATCTGACCTGTCCTCGGACGAAGGGCTGTCGGGATCGGATGAAGCGGAAATCAGGCCTAAGAAGTCCAAGGACAAGAAGAGGAAGGTGCAGCGCCCGCGAATCGAAGATGATGACGACGAAGAGGAGGAAGACGAAGGTAATGTGAGGGCGGAATATTCCTGTTGTTTGGGTGTGGAAAGTTTGAATTTGAGCTTATTTTATTTTAAGATAGCATTTTGATGTGGTGGCTCTATTACAGATAAAGTGGCAACGGCAGAGGAGATGAAGGATTTGTTGTGTGATACAGGTGAAGGGTCGGCTGAGAGTTAGAGCCGATGTCAGACCATTCTCAATATTACACATGAAGCAGCCGTAGAGGGAGAGATAGATTTGATGAGCAACAAAGTGATGTACTGGGTTGGCTGAGAGCTGTTGTTTGTGTCATACTTACGAAGGCAGCAGTATTAGATGAGGTGACGATTTAGCATTGATGTGACAGCATCGAGCATGGGTGACAGTTGTCACTGTCAGTCCTGGAGACTTTTTCAACCCAGAAAGCTGAATTTCCACATATTTGCCTCGGACAAAACAGCCATTCAGCTGTTCAGCCAGTCCATTACATCTGCAAGAGAATACATTCTTACGAGCCCCTGCGTCCGCAGTCACAAGTGGTCAAGAGTACGACCGAGTGTCCAAAGAGTGTGACATGGGTCTCTGATTTTGAACTTAAACATATGAGCATCATTTTGCATGATTGTGATGTGTTAATTCATAAGTAACATGCCCCCCAAAAAGTATTTCCCCGTGAGCAGTCGTTTGGGTGTAATTGGCGAAAAACCGTGATGGTTTGTACATAACATTTACACTGTCACACATTTATAAAACACATTTTCTAGCTTTCACAAAGTAGATTCATGCTGTATAAATTATCATGTCAGGTAGCGAAACCGGCACTCAACGCCTAGTCATACTCTTGACCAAGTACATCCTGCGTCCCCAGGGGCTCGTGAGAATTGATGTCTCTTGCTGGCCGTGGGTCATGGGGTATAGATAGTCCGTGGACAGAGTTCAGCCATGTAACGTTTTCTCACTGTCACCTTTGTAACAGTGATGTAATGGGCTGATGTTACATATCTAAATATTGTTACAGATGAGGCGGCCATAGCAGAAGAGATGAAGGATTTCATCAACGAGGACGTGGAAGAAGAAGAGGACGAGGATGGAGAGGAAAGCGAGGAGGAGGGCGGGGAGGGGAAGCGGAAACACGACGACGACGATGACATCGATGATCGACTCGAGGATGATGACTTTGACTTGATTGAGGAAAACTTGGGCATCAAAGTCAACAGAAAGGTTAGCGTTGTTAAAACTTTGAGTGGTAAGGTCACTCCTCTATCTGCCAGCTGTTGATCACAGTTCAGGAGACAAGTTGATCAGTATGATTGAGCCCATTTCACCGTGTGGCTACATTTCCTACTTGTGGAGGTGTTGGTAAGAGTTGCAGGCCACGAATGAACCATGATAATTCAAGGTACTGCCAGATTAGCTTGGCGCCAAGCTGATCTGGCACTACCCTTGAACTATCTTGGTTGAGCCGTCTGCTGCTGTAGTAGATTGGGGCTGAAAGGGGTAAAGTCCAGTAAATGTTTGTTATTCACCTTGCTCTCAACTGTCTCATGTCACCATTGGATGCTGACTGACAGTGTGTCATGTGACCATTGGATGCTGACTGACAGTGTGTCATGTGACCATTTGATGCTGACTGACAGTGTGTCATCTGCCTTACAGCAACAGCGGAAACGCATCCGCGTCATGTCGGACGAGGGAAGCGACAACGAGGAGTTGTCACAGGACGGCAAGCAAGCGATTAAGGAGACACTGTTTGACGACGATGATGAGATGGGGGAGGATGTGTCTGCCACACCAGCCCGCCAGGAACAGCCGAACGACTTTGGTGATCTGGACGAGGAGGAAGAGTCGGACATTGACGACTTTATCGTGGACGATGAGGGCAAGCCGATCAGCAAGGGCAAGAAGAAGAAGCACGTCATCCACAGCGACGCGTAAGTTGGTTCAGTTCTTCTGCCACATTCGTCTGTTTCACTAGCACCCTTGGAGGTTTGGTCATGTTGACCATGTTGATGGTTGTTGGTTGAACATCACTATGAGAAATCTCTTCTTCTTATTATTATTATTGGCCCTGCTGATGAAGGCTGACTGTCTGCATGTTCATTTCAGGGCACTGCAAGAGGCGCAGGACATTTTTGGCGTTGACTTCAACTTTGAGGAGTTTGAGCAATACGATGGGGAGGAGGATTTTGATGACGAGGAGGTAATTTCTATCTTTTACCACGGCAATCCCACCACTGAATGTTTATCCGCTTTATGCAGTTCAGTCACTCATTAATATTATTTTCTGTACGTGTGTGTATAGATATTTTGTGGAGTGTAGGGTGTGTCATAGCATGCAGGGTCCATCTCTGTGGATTAACAACATCCTGACGTCCTGCAGGATTAACAACATCATGACGTCCTGCAGGATTAACAACATCATGACATCGTGCAGAAATCATTGCAACAAAGACCACTACCGACAGCCCACGTTAGGCCACAATGAGTTACTCAATACAATACAATAATACTTTATTAATTGCAACAAAGACCACTACCGACAGCCCACGTTAGGCCACAATGAGTTACTCAATACAATACAATAATACTTTATTAATTGCAACAAAGACCACTACCGACAGCCCACGTTAGGCCACAATGAGTTACTCAATACATTACAATACAATAATACTTTATTAACCCTTTGAACCCGGCAAACCACTGTAGCGGTTCACGGCCTCGTATACCGTTGAACCCGACAAACCGCTACAGCGGTGTCAGGTGTTTCGTATCGCGCGCCCAGTGACGCGCGAGCCTCGCTGAGCGTGTGGTGACCTCGCCCTTTGCACTGACACATCCTGTTTATACTCGGTACACGACACGTACGTTCGTCTGTGGTATGCGGTCAGTTTTTCGGCGCTAGCGTGGGAATTACGGTCGGAATGGCGAGTGGATGTGTAGATATTCGGAGTGATACAATTTTGTGTTTGGAGACATGGTTTCAAAAGCAGATAGCTTTGATGTCATAGGGACATGTGTGCATACCTACCGCGAGGCAGCATAACCACGTGTTGGCAGTGTCAGCTGGAGCGATCGCCGTTTGAGTCACTGACAACGGCAATGACTTCAACCTGATTCTAATGCTGAATTCGGACTGAGGTTGTAATTGATATTCTGTTTTTTTGATGCCACACCTTGGTGCACCTGTAGGTAAGTCTGTGGATACCAACGACACACATTGGTCGACATGTGTAGTACGTGTATAGTCTTTACAACACTGGTACTTCCATCCGATCGTGTACGAGACACAACGCAGACACACTGATCATCATTCGACGCCGCTTATTACACGTTGTATAGACCGTGGATATACCTTATCAGTGGCTGGTGTAAACATTGACATCTGGTCAACAAGGTAGGGGCCTTATGTTGTATCGGCATGCTGGAAATGCATGCACACTTATGTGTCACACTAACAGACACCCTATTTAGTGATGCATGTTAAGTACCAGTGACCTGTCATGCACGAAAGACTTTTTTAAAAAGTTTATTGTCACCTGTCACTATTTTTGTCACCAGGCATTACGACACAGGAGACACAGTGTGGTCAAATCCATAAAACGGTAGTCCATCCAATGGCAAATCTGTACATATATACCTTTATGGGGATATCTGTTGTAAAGTATTATTTACAAATCTGTACATATATACCTTTATGGGGATATCTGTTGTAAAGTATTATTTACAAATATTTTACTGTACACACCCATTTTCAACAGAAATTTCTGAAATAAAGTCAGGGTTGAAGGGTTTCTTATTTACTCAGGGTTCAAAGGGTTAATTGCAACAAAGACCACTACTGACAGCCCACGTTAGGCCACAATGAGTTACTCAATACAATACAATAATACTTTATTAATCCCTCATGGGGAAATTCACTGTCTGCCCGTTCAACACATGGCATCATCATTCAGTGAAATAATCAAATAACCCATAACTCTCATTTAAAGAGATGAACTGTAACAGACGTATTGTTACCTTTGTAACACTTTTGGCATCTGAAACACTTGTGGTGGATTCCCCCTGTGCCGGCTTCTGGTGTCAGCAATGTTGCAGTGAACTACTGAAAGGGCTAGAACTAAAGAACTAAAGTATCCTGGGCTCTACCAATCACCCCGCCCCTTTTCCGGATAACTTTGTTAAGATGATCTTGATCTCTTTTAGTAACTTTTACATAACTTTCTACCCCAGCTTGTCGGTCCAAATGCTAGAACACTAATAATACTGGAGCAGTAAAACATCTGTAAAAGCTGAGAGCGTACATTAAATGATCTGAGCTTTCGCAAACAGTAAAGGCGGGCATGCGTTTTATTCACAATAGCCTCTGGCTGTCGATAGTTACTGACAGCCCACGTTAGGCCACAATGCGTTACTCACACCCTCTGGTGCTACTGTCAACTGAATGGTTAAGTGAGGCCACAATGACTTGCTCACATCCTTCGCCTGTCAGTTTCCTCCAGATATCACCTTGACAAAAAGCGTTACTGACAGGCGAATGGTTTATTACCTGTCAGCATGATGCATACATTTCTGAACTTGAAAACTGTGCGTAGTAGACGCTCGGCTGTGTGTTGCAGGAACACTGCTGTTGTGTTTATTTTTCAGTACGAAGAAGAGGAGGAGGGGGAGGACGTGGAGCCACGAGTCAGAGAGAAAAAGAAGAAAAAGCGGGCGACCAGGAAAAGCATATTTGATGTGAGTAGTGTGTATAGGTGCAAATCAAAGGCTGGTTAGATTTGATGTGAGTAGTGTGTATAGGTGCAAATCAAAGGCTGGTTAGATTTGATGTGAGTAGTGTGTATAGGTGCAAATCAAAGGCTGGTTAGATTTGATGTGAGTAGTGTGTATAGGTGCAAATCAAAGGCTGGTTAGATTTGTGCGCAGATTTTCACTAGTTCATTTCCCCAGCCATGCACAATTCATCACCACGGTCACGTGTGTGTGCGTGCGTGCATGCATGTTGTGTGCGTGCGTGTTAGTTGTTAGCCTTTTCATTGTATCAGCGCTTAGAGCTACTTTTAGAATAAGCGCTTAACAAATCTCCTTTATTA
Source organism: Semisulcospira habei (assembly GCA_036245525.1). Lineage (NCBI taxonomy): Eukaryota > Metazoa > Mollusca > Gastropoda > Semisulcospiridae > Semisulcospira > Semisulcospira habei. The sequence continues at coordinate 152,574,122 of BTPG01000007.1, forward strand.
TTATTATTATTATTATTATTAATAACCTCCACAACTTCTTTATCGTCATATAAAACATCGTCCGTGCATCTGGGAGACCTTTTATCTGACAAAAAATGTGTGACAGATACAAGGTTTTTCAGCTGCACTGATAGTATTTCATATTCATGAACCTTTTGGCTGTCGGTAATGATTTTAGTCATCATGATCTCTGCAGGAATGACTGTGACAAAAATCGCTACTCACAGCCAAAGGATTATGTTATTGTCACATGTATCACATTCATGTGGTTATAATCCTTCTCAACGTTAAATGCAGATATGGTGAGGCAATAATATTATTTCACTAAGATGGTTGTTTTCTGCCATGAGATATTCATCGTAATGGCGATATTGCTGTAAGTTTTAAAGTTTGAAAGAAATGGCTTCGTCTGTTATGTCAGCAATGTTGACTATGTCACTACCAGTGTACATGTGCCTGCTTTGTTTGATGGCACGCTGCGCTTTGTCGCAGGTGTTTGAACCGAGTGAGCTGGAGCGTGGCCACTTCACAGAGCTGGACAACGAAATCAGGACCACTGACATGCCCGAGCGATTCCAGGTAAATTGCTAGTCATGCTTCATTGCACTGCTGGGTGTGTGCGGAACATTTACCACTAGTAAACCACACCCTTTTCTTGTGGATACTTTGTGTGCAGTGCACATTGCTGTTTGATGGTGAGGCATGGGGGAGGAGTTGGATGGATGGACGGTTATTTGTTTCTTCAAAAACATTACCGATGACATGACCTTATGGGAGATGTCTACTACTTACGCAATTCTAGCCTAAGAGCTCGTTGTGTTACCACACAACCCGGGAGGCACTCGGGGAACCCCGAGGGGGCCGAGAGTTATCTCCCGATACTTCCCATCTGGGACAGAGTACCCATAGTCCTTCAGTCAGTCTACTTAGGCTTACGCTGTTCAGACGTGTTTGCTCTAGCCTACGGACTTAGGATTTTCGACCGGGTCGCCGGTCGTCGACGGCCTTGGTTCTTCGCTTGAATTCTTCTTCGTCCGTCCTCCCTGTGCCTCGCATGGCTCTGGTGTCCCCTTTTCGTTGGCAGCTGCCCGTTGGCTGCTTGTTTCCGGCCTGGGCTGTGCTGTCTGCTTCGCTGTGACTTCGCCGCGCGTGCCTTGGTTGAGATTTTCTCCCCCCTTCCCCGGTCCCGTTCCGGGAAAAGGTAAGGTAGTTGGGTTGGCCCTCGGCCGGTCCCCGCGCTGGGCACTGGTTGAGCAGGCTCGAAGGCGGTCTTCTTCGGCGCGGTTGCTTTGCGCCAAGATCCTTGACTTTTACTTGGCGGGCCTCGCGCCCGTTCCCTATCTCCTTCCGTGTTGGTGTGTCATTATTGTTTAACAGGGTCAAAATCTCCCTTTCTCAAGTGAGGGCGTTTACGCGTGAGGAAAGGAATGAGACGTTTTTAGCTGGAACGGTCATTCTTAAACGGCTCAGATCCACAGGTGGTCAGCTTCGTTTTCCAAGATGGCGTCTAGCGATGCAGAGCACCTTTTCCTCGCGGTTAAAACCTCTACTGGAATGGGAGTGGTGGGAAAGATCGGTGACAGTTAAGTCTAACTTTATTCGGGCGCTTACCTACTCACTTATTCCTTACCTACTCTTTTTGTACCTTGTGGTTCGGGGAATGTGTTACGCTCCAGCCTTTCCTTGACGCATTGCGTTGGTGAGTGTGGCGAGAGCCGACGCTTACTTCGGTACTGTGTCGGTCACGTATGCCTGTTTTGCGTGATGCAGCCCTGTTACCTTACTCGGGGGCTTATTGGGTACACGATTTGGCTGGTGGGTGAACATTCTTGTGCACTTTTATACTTGGCATCACATGTTTCTGTTCCTTGGATGTCAGGCGTTTGCCTACTTGAGCGCAGGGCCACTGGTCGCCACGCCTTGCTGCCGTTTTTTAAGGTCCAAGATGACCTTTTTGTGGCTGTAAAAAAAAAAAAAAAAAAAAAGTTTGGCTGGCCACCACAGGTGCTGCTCACATTTATGCATGCGCTCGTTCCGCAAGTTACAGGAACAGAGCTACGAAATGGACCTTGCTTTCGGACGGGTGGAGCCCGTCTCCAAGGCAGCTAAGGGCCGGCGCCGGTGACCTCATCCCAACCCGAACCTACCTGACGGTAACAGAGTGCTAAGACAGCCCTATGTCTCCTGAACACTTATATATGCTCTTTGGTTAAATTTCTCCTTGACTAAGGCTTGTGCATGTGATTACAAATTACGGTCGACAGGAGATTAATGGCCTGTTAGGCAACATAAAACTACGATCAACGCTGCACCTGGAGGCCTGTCGCTATAGTACAGCGCAGGTGTTCAGCGGAGGGCACTGCCCCGACAAAGGTTACTGTGCATGCCGCTTGCTTCGGACCTATACTTGTCATGACATGTTGGAGTTGTTGTGCATGATTTGTTGCGAAGGTTAACCTTACCAGGGCAGGGTCCCTCAGGCCCACGCCCGCGTGCCTTCGGCTTGTATATGTTGCAGTGACCTCTGGACGACCTGCACACTACATGGAGGATTCCTGTGACCGTCGGACTCACACAAGGTCTACCAGGTGCCGGATGTACCTCCGAACGTTGGTGTGACGTTTGCTCCGCATGACCTGAACGATGCTGGGCGCTACTTGGCGAGTTCGCACGGCACCTGTGACTGGTTCCAGACCTACTGGTAGACCGGCTGCTGTTCCCGGTACTGCGATCAATCGAGTCCCGACGAGATGACGGAGAGATCACCAGGCCGGACGCGACAGGTTAGCGTGCAGAGTGGGTTGATCGATGCGGTCGTTCCCAGGAGGGAATGCACCAAGAACAGACCTTGTGACAGACAGAAAACCAGCACCGGCACGGAGCTCCGTGACCGAGGGACGTGCGCCATCCGTCCTTGATCCAATTCCGATCCCCACTCGTCTCCTAGAAAGCCCTGGCTCCTACGTGGAGTCTCCTAGCCGACAGCGAGCCACATCGCCATAGAGCTCGGTTCACGGAGACATTCTCGCACGCATGCATCGTCTTGGCACTAATGGAATCCGCTGGGCGCACAGTATGGAACCCACACACCGCTCAAGGTCAGCGGGGAAGCCGTCCAGGCGGCCGACGACGTAGCGCAGGTTTCGCGCTCGGAGCGGGTATGCTGGCACCGCCCTCGCTCCCTGGAGGGGGCTACACCAGGACAGCGCTGCTCGTCGGGGATCACCCTGAGCCGGCTGCTAGTGGTTACAGAGTCCTTGGTGACCAGCTGGCTGGACCGAGGTTCCAGTCTCCGTGCTTACCGCTCGAGCCCTTGACGATCTTGTGGAGAGATCACCATGCCGGTCGCAACGTTCCAGTACGCGGAGTGGGTTGATCGATGCGGTCGGTCCCAGGAGGGATCGCACCAAGAACAGACCTGATGACAGACAGGAAACCAGCACCGGCACGGAACTCGGTGCCGAGGGACGTGCGCCAATCCGTCCTTGATCCGATGCCGATCCCCACTCGTCTCCCAGACAGCCCGATGGCTCCTTCGCGGAGTCTTCTCGCCGGCAGCGAGCCACCTCGCCATAGAGCTCGGTCCATGGAGACATTCACGCTCGCGTACACTGTCACGTCACGATTGGAATCCTCATGGCATTTAACATCGGATCTCCTCTCTCGAACTCATACACGCGAGGAGGGACCGCTCCGCTCGATTGGGATGCTCGTCCGCTACGGTTTGCCATCGTTGGAGTCACTCTTCCTACACTCAACGTCTACACTCCGCTATCTCTCCACTGCGGGCGTGCTTAGGAGTTGCCGTTCTTCACGTCGCTCCAGGGATCCTGTCCCATCTCGCTCGTCGACCCCTTCGCGTCCGGCTGCCGTTCGTCCCTTTCCTCTCCCCCTCACTCAGCCCTTTCCCCTTCTTCGTGCTCCGTCCTAGGGCGCCTGGCTGCAGTCTCTCCACTTCGGGATGCTCGACCCCCTCCGGTGGATCCTCGGGGAGGACGCAGTCGTTACTTCGCCTAGCACAGACCTGTTTACCTACTCTTGGGGGTTAAAGTACGCATTTTTGCTTGGGTTACACTTCCATGTGCACGTTCTACACAGTCTTTGGAGATCTGCCTACTCCCTAGCTTGTGACCTTTACACTTAGTTGGACGGGTTCTGACTTCACAAGGGGGGGTAAACAGGTCTGCGAGAGCTTCGGCTGCTGTCTCCACTGGTGCTCTCTCGGATACAGCTCGGAGTTGGCCGCGGCTGCCGCACTTCGTGACAGGCGTTTCGACTTCCCTGCGCTTCTTCTCTCGGTTCCCGGAGTTTCTTGCTTCGCCCTCCTTGGAGTGGTCAGCTGTTGGCTTCCCTCGGCAGGGCCGGTTCTCAGGAGTTGCCTGTCCCTACCTGCGGTGGATCCGCTCTTGACTCTTCTTGGACTAGATGACATCTCTCGTCCGTAACGCCCTAAACTGCTTGGGATCGGGGAGCGCCTTACCCGGCTCTTCGTTCTCCAGTGGACGGCTCCTGGCCCCTGGCAGGTCGTCTGGCCGCGGAAGGACCCCCTGTGCTGACGACTCGGCTGACCCAGATTCTTCGGAGTTCCTGGCCGTCACTTTGGGGGAGCAGACCGGAGGAGGCTTCTAGGACCTTGCTGTCGCTTATACTGGTGCCTAACCTACTCGACATCCCCTTTGGGACACCAGTACTCCTCTAGGGAGCAGAGACCTGGAGGATCACAGTGTCGGCCACCGTGACATGCAGACGTTTATCAACAACAGTCTGGGAAGGCTCCTCGGGATACGCTGGCCGGACAAAATCAGCAACGAGGAATTGTGGCAGCGGACAAAGCAGAAGCCTGCAGAAGTGGAGCTTCAACAACGCCGCTGGAGATGGATAGGTCACACACGACGCAAGCCAGCAACCAACACCACAAAGCAAGCCCCAAGATGGAACCCACAGGGAAAAGGAAGAGAGGTCGGCCACAAAACACCTGGCGACGTGACCTGGAGACGGATGCCAAGGAAATGGGCCACACCTGGGGACAGCTGGAGAGACTCGCCCACGACAGAGACGGCTGGAGGGACCTTGTCGGCGGCCTACGCCCCAGGGGGGATGATGGGCGTAAGTAAGTATCCCCTTTGGGCGCACAGGGGTACGCCGGAGTTCGGACAGGTGGTACTGCTGCGGCGATGCTCGCGGTGGAAGGGCCTAGCCCCTGCTCGGAGGTCGGCTCTACTCTCCGTCGGTCGTCTCGCAGCCCGGCTGCCGTGGCTACGCCCCATACTTCCGTGGTTCTTCTCGAGGTCCAGCCTAGCCTCCGGACCTCACGGACAAGAGCGTGAACGGCTTGGATCTGACACGGACTAGGAGGTCTGCTCGGGGGAGGTCGGAGCCAGCCTTTTCCCCGATGGAACCAGTTGCTTCACTCCGAAGGCACCAGGATACCTTCGGAAGATCGGCGCGCTGGCGAGATGGCCTAGTGGACCTGTCCGCCGCAAGGTGGGATCTCTGGCTTTCCCCGCGCCTTCGTGGGGTATAGCCCTCCTGGACGTGATGCCAACGCTCTGACCTGGCCTGGGAAGGATCCTCCTCTCGTCCTGTGGGTCACCCCTTTCCCTGGTACCGGTCCTGAACCTCTCTCTCGCCACGGACCCCCCGCTACTGCTTCCCGCTTTCTATTAGGTCCTCATGCCGCCGCGATGGTCGCTGTTCCGCCTTGCTGGAGCGCCTACCCCTGAGCCTTGGCGGTTGCGACAGACCCTCAACGCTGGAGTCTTCGCATGGGCAGCAGTCGAAGCCTCGCTATGGCCCGCTTCCCCAACTTGACGCCTCTTCGAGGAAGTTGGCGAGGCATTGTGCTCTTGGTCAGCGTCCGTCACCTCTCCCCACCGACCCTGCTGACCCCAGCTGGTTGACTTATCCCCAGAAGACTAGGCAGGATAGCCTGAGCCTGCCTCACGTATACCTACGACGACATAACCGTACGGGCGGACGCGCACGCTTCCGGGCCGTGCCCGGCAGCTCTGAAGCTACAGGGCAGTCGATCTCCCTGTCTACGCTCTGCCATACGATCCAAATTCCAGGATCCCTCCCTCAGGGAGCTTAGAGGCTAATTACGTCCAATTAGCTACGGGCAGGGCCACGAACGCTACAGCCGCCAGGAACTGGGCTGCCCTCTTCGTGGCTATTGGAGGGCTGGCGCGCAGGTGCTCTCGATCGCAGAGTTCTGTCAGCCTAGCGAGGTTACTTGCTCTGGTGGGGGACATCCCGGGGGGGCTCTCCTCCCTCCTGGCGCTTCAGCGCCGTCGCTTATACCTACCTAGAGTTGTCGGGAGTTTGCGGTTGGGAGGACGGCCCTTGGGGCCTTAGGTGTGCTAGAGCGCGGCACCCTCCTCCTTTTCGCCATTCTCCCATAAGGTCATGTCATCGGTAATGTTTTTGAAGAAACAAATGCATTTTTCTTTAAAAGGTATTTTTTCGAAAAATACTTACCGATGACATGACTCGGACGACCCTCCCACCTGCCCTGCTTGCCGCTGGTAAGCTAAGTATCCTGACTGAAGGACTATGGGTACTCTGTCCCAGATGGGAAGTATCGGGAGATAACTCTCGGCCCCCTCGGGGTTCCCCGAGTGCCTCCCGGGTTGTGTGGTAACACAACGAGCTCTTAGGCTAGAATTGCGTAAGTAGTAGACATCTCCCATAAGGTCATGTCATCGGTAAGTATTTTTCGAAAAAATACCTTTTAAAGAAAAATGCATTTTTTTGACTAGTTTAGCTCAACACACTACAGCAGGAGATGGATCAACCATGATAATTCAAGGGTAGTGTCAGATTGGCTTGGCGCCGACAAGCAGGAGATGGATCGACCATGATAATTCAAGGGCAGTGCCAGATTGGCTTGGCGCCGACAAGCAGGAGATGGATCGACCATGATAATTCAAGGGTAGTGCCAGATTGGCTTGGCGCCGACAAGCAGGAGATGGATCGACCATGATAATTCAAGGGTAGTGCCAGATTGGCTCAGTGCCGACAAGCAGGAGATGGATCGACCATGATAATTCAAGGGCAGTGCCAGATTGGCTTGGCGCCGACAAGCAGGAGATGGATCGACCATGATAATTCAAGGGTAGTTCCAGATTGGCTTGGCGCCAACAAGCAGGAGATGGATCGACCATGATAATTCAAGGGTAGTGCCAGATTAGCTTGGCACCTGTCGGCGCCAAGCTAATCTGGCACTATCCTTGAATTATCGTGGTTGATCCATCTCCTGCAACTGGTACAGTCCTGATATGATACCTCCACAATGTGGGATATGTGGCTGTGAGGTTGGACGGGTTACGCATTTTCTACCCGTACAAAAATTGTGGAGGGAATGTTGCAGGACAAAGGGTGGTTTGCATTGTGGAGGGAATGTTGCAGGACAAAGGGTGGTTTGCATTGTGGAGGGAATGTTGCAGGACAAAGGGTGGTTTGCATTGTGGAGGGAATGTTGCAGGACAAAGGGTGGTTTGCATTGTGGAGGGAATGTTGCAGGACAAAGGGTGGTTTGCATTGTGGAGGGAATGTTGCAGGACAAAGGGTGGTTTGCATTGTTGGGGTTTATACTGGCGGAGTCGTCCATCAATCATCACAGCTGTGTGCTTGTGCTACCTGACGCTTGCTGTCACTGACTGTTTTATCCCACTGTTGGCAAAGTTCTCTTTGTTCTGTGCACATCATTTCTGCGTGCCAATAGCCTGAGTACAGTGTGCGTCGGATGATGTCAAAAGTTCTTAATCGTGTCCCGCGATCGGGCCCTATGTCCCAGGATGGCCTACGGAACCCTACACTCTGGGGCCACATTGGATGTAAATTCAGGCACAGCATTGCAACTGAACGCAGTACTCATTTGTAGGCTCTTTTGAGTCTGTCAAACCAGCAAGACGTGAAGCATGCGACAGTGGTATAAATACGTTTTAAGCGATAGGTGATGGTGAATTACGAGCCTCGACTTGCTTTAGATGCACAGTTCTTTCTCCTTGGGACAGCCTCCGAGCCAGAGAACTTGTTTGTCAAAAGCAAGGCTCAGGTCATTATTTACCACCAACCATTGCTTTTCTTATACTTAAGTTGTACAGCTGCGCTGTCTCTCATCCTGACTGACTGTTTTGTGTTGTACAGCTGCGTCAGATCCCAGTGTTGCCGACGGAAGAGGGCGAGTGTGAGGAGGAGGCGGAGTGGATATACAAACAGGCCTTTGCCACCTCTACCATCTCCAACCAGGTACGCGGAACGGGTTGCATGTTACTGGGGAACAGTGGAGTAGGACTACCATGAGAATTGGGTGGGGGAGGGGAAGGTGGGGTGGATCCACAAACAGGCCTTTTCCACCTCTACCAACTTGGTGGCATAGGTCGCATGTTAGTTGCTACTGGGGTACACAATTCTGCAGGTTATGGCATTGACAACATGATGACAGTTGTATTTTACGTCCGTATGGTCATGTTTTAGTCGCACACGGGGTGTGAGCAGTCCCAGCACGATGACAGTTGTATGTTACGTCTGTATGGTCATGTTTTACTTTTAGTCTCACACGGGGTGTGAGCAGTCCCAGTACGGTGACATTTGTATGTTACGTCTGTATGGTCATGTTTTAATCACACTTGGGGTGTGCGCAGTCCCAGCAGGATGACAGTTGTATGTTACATCTGTATGGTCATGTTTTAGTCACGGGGTGTGAGCAGTCCCAGCACGATGACAGTTGTATGTTACGTCTGTATGGTCATGTTTTAGTCACACATGGGGTGTGCGCAGTCCCAGCAGGATGACAGTTGTATGTTACGTCTGTATGGTCATGTTTTAGTCACACACGGGGTGTGAGAGGTCCCAGCAGGATGACAGTTGTATGTTACGTCTGTATGGTCATGTTTTAGTCACACATCGGGTGTGTGCGCAGTCCCAGCAGGATGACAGTTGTATGTTACGTCTGTATGGTCATGTTTTAGTCACACATGGGGTGTGCGCAGTCCCAGCAGGATGACAGTTGTATGTTACGTCTGTATGGTCATGTTTTAGTCGCACACGGGGTGTGAGAGGTCCCAGCAGGATGACAGTTGTATGTTACGTCTGTATGGTCATGTTTTAGTCACACATCGGGTGTGTGCGCAATCCCAGCAGGATGACAGTTGTATGTTACGTCTGTATGGTCATGTTTTAGTCACGGGTGTGAGCAGTCCAGCACGATGACAGTTGTATGTTACGTCTGTATGGTCATGTTTTAGTCACACATCGGGTGTGTGCGCAATCCCAGCAGGATGACAGTTGTATGTTACGTCTGTATGGTCATGTTTTAGTCACACACGGGGTGTGAGAGGTCCCAGCAGGATGACAGTTGTATGTTACGTCTGTATGGTCATGTTTTAGTCACACATCGGGTGTGTGCGCAATCCCAGCAGGATGACAGTTGTATGTTACGTCTGTATGGTCATGTTTTAGTCACTGGGTGTGAGCAGTCCCAGCACGATGACAGTTGTATGTTACGTCTGTATGGTCATGTTTTAGTCACTGGGTGTGAGCAGTCCCAGCACGATGACACTTGTTATGTTTTTGTGGTTTTGTTTCAGGCCTACATGGACAGTGAGCAGGGCGGGGGGTATGGGTTCTCCAATCGCCGCAGCCCCAACATGACCAACAAGATCAAGGAGGCCATCAACTTCATGAGGAACCAGAGACTGGAGGTCAGTGTTACATCATCATCTCTCAGTGTGGGAGCGCTCTTGTCAGCCTCGTCAAGGCAGCAGACATCAAGTCCACTTTGGGCAATGAACATAACACATTGAACTTGGGATATCACCTTTCTTCTTCTTGTATCCAAAGTTTGTTATAGGCAAAGTAATTTACATAGAACGCTGTCGGGACATCTGAAATAGCGTCGCTATAGCCGACTTTTGTTGTATCCCACCTTGCAATAAGCGAAGAAGACTACGTTGACAATCTCAGTGTTTGCAATAAGCGAAGAAGACTACGATGACACTCTCAGTGTTTGCAATAAGCGAAGAAGACTACGTTGACAATCTCAGTGTTTGCAATAAGCGAAGAAGACTACGTTGACAATCTGAGTGTTTGCAATAAGCGAAGAAGACTACGTTGACAATCTCAGTGTTTGCAATAAGCGAAGAAGACTACGATGACACTCTCAGTGTTTGCAATAAGCGAAGAAGACTACGTTGACAATCTCAGTGTTTGCAATAAGCGAAGAAGACTATGTTGACAATCTGAGTGTTTGCAATAAGCGAAGAAGACTACGTTGACAATCTCAGTGTTTGCAATAAGCGAAGAAGACTACGTTGACAATCTCAGTGTTTGCAATAAGCGAAGAAGACTACGTTGACAATCTCAGTGTTTGCAATAAGCGAAGAAGACTACATTGACAATAATAATAATAATAATAATAATTACGGTATTTATAATGCGCTTATCTTATAATAATTATAACTGTAAGCGCGCACTCACAACTCGCGCACGCATGCGCACGCTTTAGACAACGACTCACGAACAACAAATGGTGAAATACATTGCGACAGTCAGCTTTTGTGGGGAGTGTGGTGATATAGTGCTAGAACTGTTGAAAGAGGTGAGTTTTGAGGGCGGACTCGAAGGAGGAGAGAGAGTCTTTCTGACGGAGAGAGAGTGGGAGAGTGTTCCAGGTGGATGGACCATAAACTGAGAAGGAGCGGGGGCCGAAAGTGCTGAGTTTGGTGCGGGGGATGTGGAGACGGAGAGGGTCGGAGGCGGAGCGGAGGGAGCAGGAAGGAGTGTAGGGGTGAAGTAAGTTGGAGAGATAGGCAGCAGCGCAGTTGTTCAGGGATTTGTAGCAGAGAGACAGAATTTTGTATTGGATGCGTTGTGGGATGTGAAGCCAGTGAAGGAGTTTGAGCAGGGGTGTGATGTGGTCGGATTTTTTTCTTTCTGACGACGAGGCAGGCAGCATTGTTCTGGACGCGCTGGAGAGTGGAAGTGGTGGAGTGAGGGAGGCCGGAAAGGAGAGAGTTGCAGTAGTCGATGCGAGATAGGATGAGAGAGACAGCAAGTTTGGTGGCAGCTTCGGTGGTGAGGTATTTTCTGATCTGACTGATGCGGCGGAGGTGGAAGTAGCATGCCCGGGCAGTGGCGGAGATGAAGCTGGTCATGGTAAGAGAGGAATCAAGGATAACGCCAAGGGTTTTGGCCGAGTCACTGAGGGAGATGGGGGTGCTGTCGAGTTGAAGGTGGAGAGAGGGAGGGAGCTGGGAAAGTTTCTGGCGAGTGCTTACCAGCATGGCTTCCGTTTTGTCGTCTTTCAGTTTGAGCTTGTTTGCTGTCATCCAGTTTTTCACGTCTTCATAGCAGTCATCCGTGCGAGTCAGTAGTGACTGAGTGTTGTCGAGTTTGTCTTTGTCTAGTAGTTGTGAGTCGTCAGCGTAGAGGTGGTAGCATATGATGTTGGACAGGGGGGAGGTGTAGAGTGTGAAAAGGACCGGGCCCAGGACGGATCCCTGTGGTACTCCGCAGGAGAGCGTGACTGGGTTCGAGGAGACGCCGTCAATGGTGACGGACTACTGTCTGTCGGAGAGGTAGGAGAGAAACCAGGAGTTAGCAGAGTCAGTGATGCCAAAGGAGTGACGAAGGCGGTGGAGGAGGATAGAGTGGTCTATGGTGTCGAAGGCGGCGAGGAGACGCCGTCAATGGTGACGGACTGCTTTCTGTCGGAGAGGTAGGAGAGAAACCAGGAGTGAGCAGAGTCAGTGATGCCAAAGGAGTGACGAAGGCGGTGGAGGAGGATAGAGTGGTCTATGGTGTCGAAGGCGGCAGAAAGGTCGAGTAGCATAAGAAGGGAGATGTTGCCCGAGTCGGTGGAGAGAAGCAGGTCGTTTAAGATGTGTAGAAGGGCTGTTTCAGTGCTGTGGTGTTTGCGATAGGGAGACTGGAAGGGACTGAGGAGGTTGTTGTCGGCGAGGTGAAGGTTGAGCTGGTTGAGGACAACCTTCTCAAGAAGCTTGGACAGAAAAGATAGATTGGAGACTGGGCGATAGTTTTTGAGTTCGTTTGGGTCGAGGTTGTGTTTTTTGAGGAGAGGACGGACGATGGCGGACTTGAAGATATCAGAGACTGAACCGTTCTCTAGAGATGTGTTGATGATGTCGGTAATGAAGGGCAGAAGTTTTGGAAGGCCGTCCCGGTAGATCTCACTGTTTGCAATAAGCGAAGAAGACTACGTTGACAATCTCAGTGTTTGCAATAAGCGAAGAAGACTACGATGACAATCTCGGTGTTTGCAATAAGCGAAGAAGACTACGATGACAATCTCACTGTTTGCAATAAGCGAAGAAGACTACCTTAACACAATCTCACTGTTTGCAAAAATCAACGTAACCCTTTGGCTGTCGGTAGCGCTTTTTGTCGCGATGATTCCGACAGGAATAACAACACCCTGGCATCCGACAGGAATAACAACACCCTGACATCCTGCGGGAATAACAACACCCTGACATCCTGCAGAAATAACAACACCCTGACATCCTGCAGGAATAACAACACACTGACATCCTGCAGGAATAACAACACCCTGACATCCTGCAGGAATAACAACACTCTGACATCCTGCAGAAATAACAACACCCTGACATCCGACAGGAATAACAACACCCTGACATCCTGCAGGAATAACAACACCCTGACATCCTGCAGGAATAACAACACTCTGACATCCTGCAGGAATAACAACACCCTGAAATCTGACAGGAATAACAACACCCTGACATCCGACAGGAATAACAACACCCTGACATCCTACAGGAATAACAACACCCTGACATCCTGCAGGAATAACAACACTCTGACATCCTGCAGGAATAACAACACCCTGACATCCGACAGGAATAACAACACCCTGACATCCGACAGGAATAACAACACCCTGACATCCGACAGGAATAACAACACCCTGACATCCGACAGGAATAACAACACCCTGACATCCGACAGGAATAACAACACCCTGACATCCGACAGGAATCATTGCGACAAAAACGGCGACCGACACCCAAAGGGTTACCTGTCCTGATTGACAGGGCAGACCTGTCACGTGTGGCGCACATGTTGACAGGTGTCTAGTGCACAGTCACAGTTTACGCTTCCACTCAGCTGCTATGTCACCAGATCACAGATTGCACAACGTGGGTACATTTTGAAGCCAGAGGATTTGATTCCAATACCTTTTGGCTGCATTTCAATGTTTTTACACACATGTTTTTCGCTGTAACTCTCTGAGCTGTGAGATCTGTGTCGTTGTTAACCCATTCAACCCCATTGGCGCCACAGTCACCTCACGACTGTGTACCAGTTGCAGGAGATGGATTGACCATGATGATTAAAGGGTAGTGCCAGATTAGCTTGGCGCCATCAGGCGCCAAGCTAATCTGGCACAGCCCTTGAATTGACATGGTCGATCCATCTGCTGTAGAGCATAGGGGATATATGGGGTCACTAAAGTAGGGTGCAGATATTATATGGGGTCACTAGAGTAGGGTGCAGATATTATATGGGGTCACTAGAGTAGGGTGCAGATATTATATGGGGTCACTAGATTGATTGATTGATTGATTGTACATTGCTTAACGTCCCGACAGCAACAAGGCTTTCTCAGGACGTGCCTGCACTGCTTGTGAAAAAAAAAGGAAACAGAACATTGAATGTATGTCGCCAGCCGGTCAAATACATTAAATAAACCTAACACATGGGGCCTAAATAAAGCTAAGACCATTTAGCAACACACATCCAATATCAAGAGCTACAGGCAGTGCAGACAGTAGGGAGAGTTTTAAAAAGGCAAATACAGGTGAATGGACAAAGGGTAGACAGAAACACATGCCCCAGAATAGAGAGAAAAACCCACCCTGTGGGGCTGACCAGGGTGACCCTGGGAACTAAAAAATACCTAACCCCACCCAAGTCCCCCAGGGCAGACCCGGGTGGGGTGGGGTCACTAGAGTAGGGTGCAGATATTATATGGGGTCACTAGAGTAGGGTGCAGATATTATATGGGGTCACTAGAGTAGGGTGCAGATATTATTTTTGAATCTACGTAAGTTTGAGTGCGAAGTGATCAGCAGTGCTGTGTTGTGCCTTGGGATTGCACTTGTCAGCACGCTGAAGACGGTTGTACACTTGCTCCACAATAACAGCCTTGGTTGTGTTCAGCCAGAGACACAAAGTTTGATGATGCCATGCGACTGTAGCCGTTGATGAAAATCTACAGCCCCTGCAGACACAACGAGAATCACAGAGAGAGAGAGAGAGAGATGAGGACTGATGTCTGTTTCCTGCAGATTCAAGAAGAATCACAGAGAGATAGATGAGGACTGATGTCTGTGGTAATGAAAATCACAGTGAGAGAGAGATGAGGACTGATGTCTGTGGTAACGAGAATCACAGTGAGAGAGAGATGAGGACTGATGTCTATGGTAACGAGAATCACAGTGAGAGAGAGATGAGGACTGATGTCTGTGGTAACGAGAATCACAGTGAGAGAGAGATGAGGACTGATGTGGTTGCACTTTTTGTGAAATTATTGTTATTTCAACAGCGTTATGTGATGGTTGTGTATTTGTGTCTGTGCAGGTGCCGTTTATCGCATTTTACCGTAAAGAGTACGTGGAGCCCGAGCTGAACATCAAGGACCTGTGGAAGGTGTGGCACTGGGACGAAAAGGTCAGAATCCATCTCCCACCCCCCTGTCTAATGTTCAGTCCACTTAATCAAATTTCAAAAATATAATGTCCTGGCCTATTCCCCTTGTCTACAGAACCCATTAGAAAGACTACCTATAGCTTGTGCCAAGCTAATGTGGCACTACCCTTAAATTATCATGGTCAATCCACCTCCTGCAACCGGTGGGATGCTGGGTTGCTTGGTGGTCAAACGTTTGACGCTCGTGCGAAAGGTCCCGCGTTCGAATCCAGCTGGGGTCACAGTTTGTTCAGACCCTATTTGGTGCCCCATCTTTCAAATCACCTTCGTGATGGACACAAGACGTTAAGCCCTAAACATTTTTCCCACAACTGGTACATAGTTTTTCAGTGACACTTCCCAAATTTGGGAAAAGCGCTCGTGGGGCTACAAGGGTTGACCCTGATCATTCGGAACACACCAGTGTGTGAAATGAGTTGGACTAAAATAGTTCAAGGGTAGTGCCAGAATAGCTTGGCGCCTCTAGGCGCCAAGCTATTCCGGCACCACCCTTGAACTAAAGCCATTGGTCTATATCCTTGTCTGTAAGTACTATAATGTAGCTTGTATATGGCAGTGTACAGATTGGAAGCTTTTAGCCTCGGTAGGATATGGGTCAGTACTGTTGGGCAGCAAAGAGGCGTCCCATGAGCAGTATTGTCGGTAGGATATGGGTCAATACTGTTGGGCAGAAAAGAGGCGTCCCATGAGCAGTATTGTCGGTAGGATACGGGTCAATACTGTTGGGCAGAAAAGAGGCGTCCCATGAGCAGTATTGTCGGTAGGATATGGGTCAATACTGTTGGGCAGAAAAGAGGCGTCCCATGAGCAGTATTGTCGGTAGGATATGGGTCAATACTGTTGGGCAGAAAAGAGGCGTCCCATGATCAGTATTGTCGGTAGGATATGGGTCAATACTGTTGGGCAGCAAAGAGGCGTCCCATGAGCAGTATTGTCGGTAGGATATGGGTCAATACTGTTGGGCAGCAAAGAGGCGTCCCATGAGCAGTATTGTCGGTAGGATATGGGTCAATACTGTTGGGCAGAAAAGAGGCGTCCCATGAGCAGTATTGTCGGTAGGATATGGGTCAATACTGTTGGGCAGAAAAGAGGCGTCCCATGAGCAGTATTGTCGGTAGGATATGGGTCAATACTGTTGGGCAGCAAAGAGGCGTCCCATGATCAGTATTGTCGGTAGGATATGGGTCAGTACTGTTGGGCAGAAAAGAGGCATCCCATGAGCAGTATTGTCGGTAGGATATGGGTCAGTACTGTTGGGCAGAAAAGAGGCGTCCCATGAGCAGTATTGTCGGTAGGATATGGGTCAATACTGTTGGGCAGAAAAGAGGCGTCCCATGATCAGTATTGTCGGTAGGATATGGGTCAATACTGTTGGGCAGAAAAGAGGCGTCCCATGAGCAGTATTGTCGGTAGGATATGGGTCAATACTGTTGGGCAGAAAAGAGGCGTCCCATGAGCAGTATTGTCGGTAGGATATGGGTCAATACTGTTGGGCAGCAAAGAGGCGTCCCATGAGCAGTATTGTCGGTAGGATATGGGTCAGTACTGTTGGGCAGAAAAGAGGCATCCCATGAGCAGTATTGTCGGTAGGATATGGGTCAGTACTGTTGGGCAGAAAAGAGGCGTCCCATGAGCAGTATTGTCGGTAGGATATGGGTCAATACTGTTGGGCAGAAAAGAGGCGTCCCATGAGCAGTATTGTCGGTAGGATATGGGTCAATACTGTTGGGCAGAAAAGAGGCGTCCCATGAGCAGTATTGTCGGTAGGATATGGGTCAGTACTGTTGGGCAGAAAAGAGGCGTCCCATGAGCAGTATTGTCGGTAGGATATGGGTCAATACTGTTGGGCAGAAAAGAGGCGTCCCATGAGCAGTATTGTCGGTAGCAGTCACAGGGTTAAAGAAACCTCAGGAAGTTGCACCAGTCCTTAACCCATTCAGCCCTGCGGCACTACAGCAGGAGATGGATTGGCCAAGATAATTCAAGGGTATTGCCGGATTAGCTTGGCGCCATCACACAGCAAGTTAATCTGGCACTAACATTGAATTATCGTGATCGATCCATCTCCTGCAACTGGTGCATACTCATTAGGTGACCTCTCCAACATTTTGGAACTACAGCTGTGTGGTGAAATGGGTTAACAGAGCACGTCGGTACGTCAGTCCAGTGCACCGTCAGTACTTGTGTACTCAGTTTGGCCAGTGAACAATTGTTCATGATGTCAGCCCTGTGGGTCATGCCGATGTAGTGCTGTTATCAATGTTTTTTCTTCATTATTATTGTTGTTATTGTGATTATTATTTCTGTTAGTATTATCTTTATCATTACGATTACTATTATCGTCATTCAGTGGACACAGCTGATGACGCGACGTAAGAACTTGGTGCGGCTGTTCGAAAAGATGCAGAACTACCTGAGTGAGGTGCACTTTGACCCCGACACGCCCGTGGAGAAAAACTTCCGCCCGCTCACCGAGCACGACATGGACAGGTCAGTCATCCACCAGGAGGCATAGATGCTCATGAGCCGTATTAGCTTGCCGAGGAAAAGTCAACAAGATCCAGCTGCAAGAGACATAGATCCTCATGAGCCCCTGCAATCACACTAGCTTATTGCTGTCGCAGGGGCTTATGAGGATCTATACCTCTTGCCGAGACTAGTTTTCATCCACGGTGTTTGGACGGTTGTGGTTTTTGGACAGTTGTGGTGTTTGGACGTTTGTGGTGTTTGGACATTTATGGTGTTTGGATGGTTGTGGTTTTTGGACCGTTGTGGTGTTTGGACAGTTATGGTTTTTGGATGGTTGTGGTTTTTGTATGGTTGTGGTTTTTGGATGGTTGTGGTTTTTGGACCGTTGTGGTTTTTGGACCATTGTGGTGATGTTTGGACAGTTGTGGTTTTTGGATGGTTGTGGTTTTTGGACAGTTGTGGTTTTTGGACAGTTGTGGTTTTTGGGACGGTTGTGGTTTTTGGATGGTTGTGGTTTGTGGACGGTTGTGGTTTTTGGACGTTTGGATGGTTGTGGTTTGTGGACGGTTGTGGTTTGTGGACGGTTGTGATTTTTGGACGGTTGTGGTTTGTGGACGGTTGTGGTTTGTGGATGTTTGAACGAGCATGAAGATCTGTGGCTCTTACTAGCACCACTTGGTTTCCACGGTCCTCGGCCGGCCGGTGCTCTTTGGTGTGGAATTAACAAAGATTTCAGAACCACAGTTTGCATGCACTGGCAGGGACGTGTTTGACTCTTTACCTTGCCGATCAGCCTCGCAGTATGTCAGCCACTGAGTCACGTTGGTAAGAGATCATTCCTGGATCCAGTGTGCGTGGCGAGTAGCGGCTTGTCATGACGCATTTAGCGGTAAAATTAAAAATAGCCAAGCACACACACACCACAGATGAGCCTTGGCTGGACAGATCTCGCCATTGATATCGTTCTCAGGTGATGTTGGTCCATAGGCAGAGGGTTAGTGAGTCGCATTTGAGATTGGATCATGATGTATTGTGCGATGTGTTTATGATAGAGTGTGAATGATAACTCAAGGGTAGTGCCAGATCAGCTTGGCGCCTTCAGGCGCCAAGCTAATCTGGCACTACCCTTGAATTATCGGTACTGGTATATTAGAGATTTGAGCCATGTTGTGTAATGTGTTCTGTTATTACCCCATCAAACCCTGACAGGATGTGGATCGACCATGACAGTTTAAGGGTGGTGTCAGAATAGCTTGGCACCTGTAGGCTGAGAGACAGGACCGCCTGTAGGCGCCAAGCTATTCTGGCACCACCCTTGAACTATCATGGTTGATCTGTCTCCAAAGCTGTGATGTCGGCCTCAAAGAATGTAAAAAAAAAAAAAAAATGGATGATTTCATCCTGGGGATATGTTGCACCATGTGAAATGTCCAGGCATTGGTGTAGTAGAGATTGGGGTAGTGTTGTCACAGTGTGATGTGCTGTATGATAACACATCACACTGTGACAGCACTACCCCGATCTATTGATGATTTCATCCTGGGGATACGCTGCACCGTGTGAAATGTCCAGACATTGGTGTAGTGCAGATTGGGGTAGTGTTTACACATCACACTGTGACAACACTACCCCAATCTATTGATGATTTCATCCATGGGATATGTTACACCAAGTGAAATGTCCAGACATTGGTGTAGTGGAGATTGGGGTAGTGTTGTCACACTGTGATGTGCTGTATGATAACAGAGTGCGAAACATCCAGACACTGGACGAACTTCGTGACGTGTACCAACACTTTCTGCTGTACTACGGCCACGAGATACCAGCCATGCGCAATGCGGAGAAAAGATCACGGGCGGAGCGGCCGGAGAGGGGTGAGGGGGAAGAGGAAGAGCCAGCGGAGACGGAGCACCATGACAACCTGATCAAACAGGCCACGCGCCGCAGTGGATACTCCATCTGTCTGGACGCTAAACTGGGTCAGTACACACGCAAACACACACTCACTGGTACACACACATGACAACCTCATCAGTACTGGCACTACCCTTCAATTATTATGGTTGATCCATCTCCAGGTGCCAAGCTCATCTGGCATTAGCCTTGGAATTATCATGGTCAGTCTCCTGCTGTAGTGTGTTGGGGCAAACATGGATAAAAAAAAGAAAGAACGTGTATGTTTAAAGAATGTGTATGTTTAAAGAACGTTTATGTGTAAAGAACGTGTATCTTTAAAGAACGTGTATGTTTGTTGACATTTATTGTGACATTATGGTTGTCTGTGTTACAAGTTACAGAGCGTATCGGTTAGGTCTGATGCCACACGAGGTTGAAGAGAATCTTCGTGAAGACTACTAGCGTCAACATGTGTGGGATGTCTTTGTAGTGTGTTACCGTTGTGATGCCAGTACAAAATTGCAATTTTCGCCTATCGGCATTTTGACGGATCTCTCCCACCGTACCTTTCTGCCAAGCTGTTTATCACCCATCACGTACCCTCCATTCCTCCATTGAAAAACTTTTAAAAAATCCCGAAGCTTAACATGAAAACTGTTGGGGAGCGTTCTTTTACCTTTGTAGCCCCAAGTGTGTGGAACTTCCTGCCAATTGAAATGCGGAATCTGCCCACATTGTCACAGTTCAAAGCTCACTTAAAGACTTTTTTTTTCTGTCGGGCATTTAAACATTTAGCTCACTGTTAGCTAACTGTTGACTGCCTTTTATTCTGATTCTAGAGGGAAGTGGATGTAAGGTGACGGGGTGGTTTAAAGTACAGTGGAGTCCGCTTAACACGAATTTCTGGGGACACGGAAAATCACTTCGTGTTAACCGTATTTCGTGTTAACCAATATGGCCTCAAAATTGATCACGGCCCTCAAGGAGAAAGTGTGTAAGACCTGTGCGTGAATGAGTACCAGGTTAAAAGTGCACGACATTATCGTACTTTCTATGCATACCTTCAGCTCGCTAGGAAAACACAAGGAAACGTGTACAGCTCGAGTATTTAATGTAAATCCATCAGGTAAAATCCATACTAAGTTACAATCCTCAGGTAAAAGCAACACAGGCTGAAGTACAATCCCGCATCAGTAAAAGGGTTGTGTTGGTACACGAATGATACAACATGAATACAGTACAGAAATGCTAGCCAATGAGAAGACAGATTACAACAGCCGAAGGCTATTCAGCCAATCACAGACTAGAGTTCACTCTGATCTGTCATGTGTACTTCCACGGCGCGAGAGCGACACGTGAATTGGTTTTCGGTGAATGGAATCTGTGTTCGTGTTAAACAGGTGAATAATAGTGAAATTGCCCTGGTTGGGAACCGAAACCAGCTTCGTGTAAAGCGAAATTTCGTGTTAAGCATTTCGTGTTATCAGTGAAATTTTAATACAGAATAAGAAGGCCGTCGGCCGGGAATGCAAAAACGGTTCGTGTTAACCGGAATTTCGTGTAAAGCGAGTTCGTGTTAACTGGACTCCACTGTAGTGTATAATTGTGCATATGTCCGAGAGAGAGAGAGTGTGCTCTTGTGCATGCGCAGTGAGTCCAGTGTTTTCCTGGAGAACAGCGCTATACAAGAACTATTTATTATTATTATTATTTTATGTGTTACAGATGAGATAGGGCGTCAGTTTGGTCTCACACCACAAGAGGTTGGCGAGAATCTTCGTGACAACTACCAGCGGCATGACGTGCAGCAGTGTCCTGTGGAACCTCTCGAGCTGGCCAGGGACTACATCTGCACGTGAGTTCAGGGAGTGGGGGGGGGGGGGTGGGGGCGGGGGGGAGGGGGGGGGGGTGGGGGGGGGGGGGGGGGGAGCGTGGATAGGAAAGTGCTGAGCTGATAGTCTCTAATCTCTCTTTCCTGTCCAAGCTTCTTGAGAAGGTTGTTCTCAACCAGCTCAACCTCCACCTTGCTGACAACAACCTCCTCAGTCCCTTCCCCTTCTAGTCTGCCTGAAACAGCCCTTCTACATATCCTAAACGACCTGCTTCTCTCCATCGGGCAACATCTCCCTTCTTATGCTACTCGATCTCTCTGCCGCCTTCGACACTATAGACCACTCTATCCTCCTCCACCACTCCTTTGGCATTACTGACTCTGCTCACTCCTGGTTTCTCTCCTACCTCTCTGACAGACAGCAGTCCGTCACCATCGACGGCGTCTCCTCCAACCCAGTCACGCTCTCCCCATGCGGAGTTCCACAAGGGTCCATCCTGGGCCCGGTCCTTTTCACACTCTTCAACTCTCCCCTGTCCAACATCATCCAGTCTCACCACATACACCACCACCTCTACGCTGACGACTCACAACTACTAGACAAAGACAAACTCGACAACACTCGGTCACTACTGACTCGCACGGCTGACTGCTACGAAGACGTGAAAAACTGGATGACAGCAAACAAGCTTAAACTGAACGACGACAAAACGGAAGCCATGCTGGTAGGCACTCACCAGAAACTTTCCCAGCTCCCTCCCTCTCTCCACCTTTAACTCGACAGCACCCCCATCTCCCTCTCTGACTCGGCCAAGAACCTCGGCGTTATCCTCGATTCCTCTCTGTCCATGACCAGCTTCGTCTCCGCCACGGCCCAGGCATGCTATTTCCACCTCCGCCGCATCAGTCAGATCAGAAAATACCTCACTACCGAAGCTGCCACCAAACTTGCTGTCTCTCTCGTCTTATCTCGCATTGACTACTGCAACTCTCTCCTTTCCGGCCTTCCTCACTCCACCACTTTCCAGCGCGTCCAGAACAATGCTGCCCGCCTGGTCCTCAGAAAGAAAAAATCTGACCACATCACTGCCCTGCTCAAACTCCTTCACTGGCTCCCCATCCCCCAACGCATCCAATATAAGATTCTGTCTCTCTGCTACAAATCCCTGAACAACTACGCTTCTGCCTATCTCTCCAACTTACTTCACCCCTAGACACCTTCCTGCTCCCTCCGCTCTGCCTCCGACCCTCTCCGCCTCCACATCCCCCGCACCAAACTCAGCACTTTCAGCCCCCGCTCCTTCTCTGTCTACGGTCCATCCACCTGGAACACTCTCCCACTCTCTCTCCATCAGAAACACTCTCTCTAACTCACCTCTTTCAACAGTTCTAGCACTATATCACCACACTCCCCACCCCAAGCTGACTGTCGTAATGTATTTTCACTATTTGTGGTGAGTGAGTCATTGTCTAAAGCATGCGCATGCGTGCGCGAGTTGTGAGTGTGCGCTTAGAGTTACAATTATTATAAGATAAGCGCATTATAAATACCGTAATTATTTTTTTATTATTAAAATCCTTAACACTTTGATGTGAGAACACACCAACTGCGGGGGCTGATGAAGATCTACGCCTCTTGCTGAGACCAGTTTATGTCCATGTTTCTTGGAGGGTGATGGAGGGTGATGGAGGGTGATGGAGAGTGATGGAGAGTGATGGAGGGTGATGGCTTGGGATGTTAAATGAACCAAGATTTAAAAACCAATAATGTACGTACAGTGGCAGGGAAGGGTTTAAAGTGAGGTAGACGCGATCGTTGGGCGCATGTCACGTTGCGACCATGCTGGTCGTTGGCGACATTGTTTACTTTGTCACTATAGTGTTTGTGAATTTACAGTCAGTTTCCATCAGAGGAGGAAGTGCTTGGTGGAGCGCGACACATGGTGGCCATGCAGATCGCTAGCGACCCCCTGGTGCGACAGGCTGTCCGACAGACGTTCTACGAACGTGCCAAGCTCCGATGTCGACCCACCAAGAAGGGCATGAAGGTACGGTGTGGGCTGTACTTGTCCATGTTTGTGATGTGTGTAGGTGTAGCTGTAAATATCAAGGATAGTATTCAAACATTCAAGAAAGTTTTTGTCCGTAAAGGGATATTTTTCTTTATGTATTATGGTAAAATACTCTTGGCTTATATGTAATTCATGTCTAGAGCTGTTTGTGTCAGTAACTGCGATGGCTTCAGACTTCACGCTTTTGTTGGTGGGTCTGACACCCAGTTTGGCTTACAAGCCAAACTGGTTGTCTGACCCACCAACAAAAGCATGAATGTAGGTGGGAGGGGGGGGGTGTGCAGGGAATGTGAATTGTACAATATGCTTTTTATTTTTGAGTGCAATGTTGGCAGGAGTGATCGTTGTGAAATGAGCTGCGTCATAATGTGTTGTGGGAAGATGTGTCTGATTGTTGTGTCATAATGTGTTGTGGGAAGATGTGTCTGACTGATGTGTCATAATGTGTTGTGGGAAGATGTGTCTGACTGTTGTGGGAAGACGTGTCTGACTGTTGTGTCATGTGTTGTGAGAAGATGTGTCTGACTGTTGTGTCATGTGTTGTGGGAAGATGTGTCTGACTGATGTGTCATAATGTGTGTCTGACTGTTGTGTGCTCATTTCACCCCTTGACTGCTGAGCAAAGTAAACACGACCGAGTTGCAAGAGACATAGATCCTCATGCGAGGGCTCGTGGGATCTGTGCCTTTTTTGACACTACTTTGAATTCATGTTCTTACGACGACTTGGGCTCTTTAGCGTTGAATTAGCAGACAGAGCGGAGGGGTTAATGTTGGACTGTTGCTTTTCTGCCGTGCAGATCATTGATGAGGGCCACGTGTGTTACTCCATGAAATACTTGCGCAACAAGCCTGTGAAAGACCTGAAGGACGAGCAGTTCCTTAAACTTATACAGGTACACATTGTGTATGGGTATGGGTGTACAGATAAACAGTATGTTAGGGTGGGTGTGTGTGTGTACGGGTACACAATGTGTATGGGTGTATGTGTGCGTGTACTTCTGAGTTTACCTCTGATTTTGTGTTTTCTTCATTCAACATCAAAGCATCAGTCCAGGAGGCATCTCACAAGACTGTGCACGTTTCTCAGTGTATGACAGTAGCTTAAACCCAGTGATTCCGTGTCTGACAGGTGTCTCTTCAGAAAGCAAATGTTCTCGGTCCCACGACTCCTGCAGTGGGCCCGCGCACGCCGTCGTGGGACCGAAGTTGTTTTGCTAATGGCCACAGCATCTTGCGATCTATACATTGTGCGATCTATACATCATTGTAGTATCGAGTTGTTTTTACTGGCCACAGCATTGTGCGATCTATACATCATTGTGGTATCAAGTTATTTTTTACTGGCCCCAGCATTGGGCGATCTATACACCATTGTGGTATCGTCTGTCAGAGGTAGATCTTCATTCAGACGACAGGGTTTCCTGTCGATCCCTGCGTCTCGCTTGCCCCACGTGATGCTGTATGTTTGTCGTGTGTTTGTAGGCAGAGGCGGACGGCATGCTGACCATGTCCATCACTATCGACGAGGAAGAGTCCAGCTCCACTACGTACTTTGAGGAGGTCCGGCAGCTCTACTACAGGGTACGTACACATCCGCCCCACCCCACCCCACCCCATCCTCGCTCCAATACATACTTTGAGGAAGTCCTGTAGTCCTCCTTTCCAACCCCACCACGTCCTCTACGGAAGTCTGCTACAGGGTACTACACTGCCCCATGATAATTCAAGGTAGTGCCGGCTGGCACTACCCTTGCATTATCATTGTCGATCCATCTCCTGCAAGTGGTACATGGTCGTTGAGTGACACCCCAAAATCTGGGGGTTAAACGGCCTAAGGAAGTCGGGCAGCGCTGTGACTGGGCACGTACACCCCCCACCCCCACCACCTCCTCCTCACTCAATCTGTGGACTTGCAACCAGTGATGAGTTCGGTCACACCGGCTGTACTTGAGTGTTACATGATGAGTTCGGCCACACCGGCTGTACTTGAGTGTTACACGATGAGTTCGGCCACACCGTCTGTACTTGAGTGTTACATGATGAGTTCAGCCACACTGGCTCTACTTGAGTGTTACATGATGAGTTCAGTCACACTGGCTGTACTTGAGTGTTACATGATGAGTTTAGCCACACTGGCTGTACTTGAGTGTTACATGATGAGTTCGGTCACACTGGCTGTACATGAGAGTTACATGATGAGTTCGGCCACACCGGCTGTACTTGAGTGTTACATGATGAGTTCGGCCACACTGGCTGTACTTGAGTGTTACATGATGAGTTTAGCCACACTGGCTGTACTTGAGTGTTACATGATGAGTTTAGTGACACTGGCTGTACTTGAGTGTTACATGAGTTCAGCCACACTGGCTGTACTTGAGTGTAACATGATGAGTTCAGCCACACCGGCTGTACTTGAGTGTTACATAATGAGTTCAGTCACACTGGCTGTACTTGAGTGTTATATAAATTCAGTCACACTGGCTGTACTTGAGTGTTACATGAGTTCAGTCACACTGGCTATACTTGAGTGTTACATGATGAGTTTAGTGACACTGGCTGTACTTGAGTGTTACATGAGTTCAGCCACACTGGCTGTACTTGAGTGTTACATGATGAGTTCAGCCACACCGGCTGTACTTGAGTGTTACATGATGAGTTCAGCCACACTGGCTGTACTTGAGTGTTACATAATGAGTTCAGTCACACTGGCTGTACTTGAGTGTTACATGAGTTCAGTCACACTGGCTGTACTTGAGTGTTACATGAGTTCAGTCACACTGGCTATACTTGAGTGTTACATGATGAGTTTAGTGACACTGGCTGTACTTGAGTGTTACATGAGTTCAGCCACACTGGCTGTACTTGAGTGTTACATGATGAGTTCAGCCACACCGGCTGTACTTGAGTGTTACATGATGAGTTCAGCCACACTGGCTGTACTTGAGTGTTACATAATGAGTTCAGTCACACTGGCTGTACTTGAGTGTTACATGAGTTCAGTCACACTGGTTGTACTTGAGTGTTACATGATGAGTTTAGCCACACTGGCTGTACTTGAGTGTTACATGAGTTCAGCCACACTGGCTGTACTTGAGTGTTACATGATGAGTTTAGCGACACTGGCTCTACTTGAGTGTTACATGATGAGTTCAGCCACACCGGCTGTACTTGAGTGTTACATGATGAGTTCAGCCACACCGGCTGTACTTGAGTGTTACATGATGAGTTCGGTCACACTGGCTGTACTTGAGTGTTACATGATGAGTTCAGCCACACCGGATGTACTTGAGTGTTACATGATGAGTTCAGCCACACCGGCTGTACTTGAGTGTTACATGATGAGTTCGGTCACACTGGCTGTACTTGAGTGTTACATGATGAGTTCGGTCACACTGGCTGTACTTGAGTGTTACATGGTGAGTTCAGCCACACTGGCTGTACTTGAGTGTTACATCATGAGTTCAGCCACACCGACTGTACTTGAGTGTTACATGATGAGTTCGGTCACACCGGCTGTACTTGAGTGTTACATGATGAGTTCAGCCACACCGGCTGTACTTGAGTGTTACATGATGAGTTCGGTCACACTGGCTGTACTTGAGTGTTGCATGATGTTTAGTCATGTGCATCTCTCATGTCTAGTATGTCTTAGGTTTATTTATCATATTGTTTCCTCAAAACACATTACCGAAGACATGACTAACTGGAAATAGTCTACTTGCTTACCAATTTTAGCCTAAGACCCAAAGGGTCCCCCCAGGAGGCTCTCGGGGATCCCTGATAGGGACGAGAGAGCTTTCGGGGATCCCTAACAGGGACGAGAGTAGCCTCCCCTGCCCATCCGGTCAGGCGCCCGGTGGTGTCTCCTTTAGCCAGTTGTCTACTTCGCTGTTAGCGTTCGGACGCTTTTACCTGAGCCTCTGACCCTTGGAAAGACTGTGTACGGTTCGACCGTCCCTTACCGGCCTGCCTTCGCCTAGCCTCTCGTCTACCGCTTCTGGCGTGGCCTCCGTCTTCTCTGCTAGCCCTCGTCTGTGCCTCGTGCTCTTGGCTGGCCCTGGAACCTTCTAGGCTCCCGCCGTCGTCTCCCTGCCTTTCCGCCATGGACAGGTAAAGTCTCGGCCGTTTCCGACGTCTCGCCTGGCTGGGTCGGACGTCGGGCTTCGCTCGAGCTACTGTTGGTTTCTCTCCGCATTTCATGGTGAGTTTCGAGTGTTTCTTGATTTCAAAGCTTTATATGGCGGGGTTCGTTACCCGCCCCCGGTCGCCTTTCATGTTTGGGTATGGGCTGCAGTTATCTAGTGCGCCTCTCCCCAGTACGTCGACCTCCAGTGACCTACTGTCTGGTACTTTGTGCTTCGTCACTCTGCCATGGAAAGGTGGAGTATCGGTGGAGTATCGGCCACTTCCTACGTCTCGCCTGGCTGGGCCGGACGTCGGGCTGCGCTCGAGCTCCTGTTTGTCTTTGCATTCACCGTCAGTTTCGCGTGTCTCTTAATTTTCGAAGCCTTAAATGGCGGGGTTTGTTACCCGCCGCCGGTCGCCTTTCATGTTTGGGTTTGGGTTGCAGTTGCCAAGTGCGCCTCTTCCCCGTTCGGCGACTTCCAGTGACCTAGTGTCCGGTGCTTTGTGCTTCGTCCCTCTGCAGTTCCGCCATGAAAAGGTAAAGTCTTGTCCGCTACATACGTCTCCCCCGGCGGGGCCGGACGTCGTGCTTGGCTCGGACTTCTGTTTGTTTTCTCTCCGCATTTAACGGTGAGTTTTGCTCGTTAATTCGGAGCTTTATCTGGCGGCGTTAGTTGCCCGCCGCCCGTCACCTTTCATGTATGGGTATGTGTTGCAGTACCAAGTGCGTTGCTGCCCAGGACGGCGGCTTCCAGTGGCCTGGTGTCCGCCATACTGTAGACCGGGTGCCACCTGCTCCTCTGTCATCGGCTGCGCTGGCTGCCCTGCTTGACTGGAGGTTCTTGGTCTCTACTCCGGTGTTCCACCGCCGAGCGACCCGCGACTTCCGCCTCCTTGGGACCTTCCGCGGCACGGCGGAATTGTTCCAGCTGCCCTCGGACATGGGATAGCCACTCCTCTCGTCCTTGGTAAGTTTGTAGCTTATTCATAGACGCGTTAAGCCCGCTGACTCCTCCGGCGAGTCGCCAAGCTGGCTACGTGCCCCCCTCCCGTAAAAAGGAGCCCCGGGCACCGCGACCATGTCGCCTTAGTTCACGCGTCGGCCCCTCGGCCAAACCTCAAGCCCGCTGACTCCTCCGGCGAGTCGCCAAGCCGGCTACGTGCCCCCCTCCTTGAGCCCCGGGCACCGCGACCTTGGTCGCTAATTAGTTAAGCGTCGGCCTTTGGCCCTTCTTCTAAGCCCGCTGACTCCTCCGGCGAGTCGCCTAGCTGGCTACGTGCCCCCCTCCTTGAGCCCCGGGCACCGCGACCTTGTCGCCTGTTACATACAAAAAAAAAAAAAAAAAAAAAAAAAAGAAGAAGTTGACGCTTGGCCTCGCGGCCCCTCTTGAGCCCGCTGACTCCTCCGGCGAGTCGCCAAGCCGGCTACGTGCCCCCCTCCATGAGCCCCGGGCACCGCGACCTTGTCGCTAATTAGCTTAAGCACCGGCCTTCGGCCCATCTAAGCCCGCTGACTCCTCCGGCGAGTCGCCTAGCTGGCTACGTGCCCCCCTCCTTGAGCCCCGGGCACCGCGACTTTGTCGCTAACTAGTCTACGCGTCGGCCTTCGGACCTGCTCAGCCCGCTGACTCCTCCGGCGAGTCACCAAGCCGGCTACGTGCCCCCCTCCTTGAGCCTCGGGCACTGCGACCTTGTCGCCTATTGTTGACGCGTTGGCCTCACGGCCCCTCCTAAGCCTGCGGACTCCTCCGGCGAATCGCCGAGCCGCTTTGTGCCCCCACCTTGAGCCCTGGGCACCGCGTCCTGGTCGCCAATTAGTTCACGCTTGGCCTTCGGCCCCAGCTTAAGTCCGCTGACTCCTACGGCGAGTCGTTTACCCGACTATGTGCCCCCCTCCTTGAGCCGGGCACCGCGACCTTGTCGCCTTGTTCTTACTTCGGCCTCGGTCCTGGGCCCGCTGACTCCTTTGGCGAGTCGCCTATCTGCTTGTGCCCCCTCCTTGAGCCCCGGGCACCGCGACCCTTATCGCCGGTTGGTGCCCTAGTCGGCCCTATGGCCTTCCTTCCTACCCTCTGACTCCTTCGTCGAGTCTCCCAGCCAGCTACGGTGCCCCCTCCTTGAGCCTCGGGCACTGCGTCTGGATCGTCTTTCATATACCTCGGGACTTCGGGCCGTTTTCCCCTGGCGCCTACGGCCTTTCCACGTGTTCACCGATTCTCGTCTGTTCGCCGAAGTGAAGCTACTTCGCGCTCGGTTCGCGTGGATGGGTGCCCCTTGGGTACGCCCAGTGCAAGTGGGGATCGACGTCTTCGCCCTCGTCGCCTAGATAGTTGCGGCGCCCGATGTTCGTCGCCCGCCCGCTTGATGCCCTCCTGTGTCCCTGCCGACCTTCGCCTTCTGCTCGGCCCTGTCATTCTCCGCGGGACCTCCTCTTCCCCTCTCTCTGCACCGTTCGCCTCCAGCGTCTCCCCGACCCTCTTCGGTGGATGACTCGGCGTCCTGCGTTCGCCGCTGGCCTGCTGGCGTTTTAGCCTTCGGCTCCCCGGTTCACTGGCCACTTGCTCCTCTTCGTGCGCGCTGCCTCGGGTGGTTCTGCCGGCGCCCGTCCTTGCGGTTACACCTCCCAGCTCTAGTGGATGGCTCCTTCCCTGACCTTCTCCCCTGATGCGATGTCGCAGCTGTGCCGTGCTCCTGTGGCTTCCCACGCTCTTCGGCCCTGCCTGGTAGTCTCCTTAGGACCCCTTCTAGGCTTGTGGGCCCAGCGCCACCCGTGTGGTTGAGTTCCCGCCCGCTCCGACCAAGGCCCTCGCCCTTCGCGCGCAGGTCTCCGCTCTGCCTTGAGATGTTGCGTTGGTGCTCGTCGCTCGGCGCGGCTCCCCCCGCCTCGGACCCTTCGCTTCGCCTTCGGCCCTTGGTCGTCGCCGCCAGCCGGGATCTGCCCCTCGCTTCCACGCGTCCCCATGCCTCCCGCCCCCGCTGTTGTCTTCGCTTGCCGTCGACGGGTCCGTTTCCAGCCCGGCCTCCGGTGTGGTCTCTCCCTCAGCCCTGGGTCCTTGCGTGGATCGTGGATGCCTTGGTTGCCCGAGACCTTGTTCTTCTGTCAGCCGTTCTCCTCCTGGGTCGACCTGCGTCTGCGGTATCAGTCAGCGGTCCCACTTCGTAGGGCAGCGATGTTCTCCTCCTCCGGTTGCTCGCCTGGGCGCCCTGGTCAGCGACTACAGTCCGACCTCTCGCCACTCGTTCACCTGGGTGTGGATTCGGTGACCGACCGCGACTTGGTGCGTCTTCACGAGCCTCGGATCCAGTCCTTGCCGTTCTAGCCCGAGGGTAGCTGCGGACGCGGCGCTCCCCACCTAACTGCGGCTCCAGCTCCTCCTCCTGGTGAGTGCGGCGGCTGATCTCCTTCCCTCGGTCTTCTGTACTCCGCCTCTGGAGGCCGTCCTCCGGCGATCTCTCTACCCTGGTGCCGATCTCTCCTGTGCTGCGCCACGTCGGCTTCGCTGGACGGACATTCTTGGCTCGGCTCCCGGATTCCCCCTGACCTCGCCGCTGCCCGTCTCTTCTCTCTGCGTCGTTGCCGGTCTCGACCGTTGGGGCGCTCTCCTTCTCCCGAATTCCGCTCGTCCGCCGGCCGCTGGCCCGCGAACCGGACTTCGCGGCACGTCATCCCGCTGGGACTGGTTGCAGTTGGCAGGCTCTCTGTGCTTGGCGATATGATCTTCGGACACAGGACCTCCTCGTCCTTCCGACAACCCCTCTTCGTGGCTTGCCTTCAGACGCAGGAGGACCCCGCTCTCCCGACCTCTGCTTCCTCCTCTATCGCCCCTTCGCTGGTGCGAGGACAGCGTCTTCTCCCTCCCAGCCCGCCACAGTCCACGTCGCCTGTTCGTCCTGACAGTCTACCTCTTGCGACGGTGGCAGCTTCTTCACACGGATTGCGCCCTTCGCTGGGACATCCTTCGCTGGTTCTGCGCCCGTCGGGAGACTCCCCCCTTGTTCTCTTCGCCACGAAGTGGAGCCTCCGGCTTCCCCGCTTCATCTCCCTGTTCCCGACCTCTGGCCGGGTCAGTCGATGCCCTTCGATCCCTTGGGGCGGACTGGTCGTTTACACCTACCCTCCGGCGGTCCTGGTCCTCAAGTCCTGCTCAGCCTCCGGGGATGCAACGCAGTCCTTCTCCTGGTGGCCGGTCGCCGGACCGGTTCGCGGACTTCCGACCTTTTCAGTCTCGCCACAGGTTCACCCTCCCTTTCCCACCTCCCGCCGATGCTCTTACAGCGCCGATAGCCGCTCTTCCACCCCTGCCCCGAGCGACTTCTCCTGCACGCCTGGCGATTGTGTGGCAAGCTCTCTCTGCTGGAGGCTTCTCGAGTGCAACAGCGGATGCTATCGCTTCTGCCCGCAGACCTACCAGACGTGTCTACGAGGGAAAGTGGCGTGCTTCGTGCCTGGTGCTCTGACCGCCGCCTCTCCACTGTCGGCCTGACGACTCCTCAGCTCACGGACTTCTTCTCTGGCTCGTCCAAGACCTAGGTTGGCTCCCCTCTGGTGCAGCAGCTCTTGAGGGGTCTCTTGATCGCCGACGCCTACCGTCACCTCGGCCGTCCTGACCCAGCGCCTGCAAGGACCTGCCCGACCTTATGGCGCGTTTCGGCGTGCAGCGTCCGGTCTCCCGCCCACTTGGCCCGCACTGGGACCTCCCTGGTCCTCCCCTGACTGACTTCGGACCGTTGAGCCGCTCCTTCTGGCCCGCTTTGCTGACGTGACTCGGAGGCCTGCTTCCTGATGACCCTCACGGCTTTACCAGCCAGTGCTTGCGCGTAGCACTTAGTTCGCTTCAGGCGGCCAGAGAGATAAGGCGCAGCGAGGTCAAATTACCCTCTCGCTCGCTCATTCTATTTATATCGCACTTGCAACTGAGCTGTATACAGCGTGTCCGGAGCTCTGCGCTATAACAACTACCTACACGTTTGTATTCATAACACATCTCAGCCTAAAGTGACTGTTGTGAAAGTAGCATCGTTCAAAAGTTGAAATTCTTACCTACATACCGATACCAAACATGACAACATTACGACTTACACTTGTGTAGCAGATTATGGTGAAAATAAAGAGAACGAGAATTTGTTGATGTATGATGTCGGTGTTTGTTGTGAAATTGACAAAGTTCCCACAGCCATAACACAAAGACGTAACTTTTCCCAACGAAACACACTTGCACGCATAAGGGTCAGCATGCCTACAGTAAGTATCACTTACCGGATTTTCGCTACGCGCTGGGGGACGGAAGCAGGAGGGTGGTTAATGAGGTCACTGACAGGTCGCGTTCTGGCATTTCTCGCCCGTAGTCCCGGTATTCCACAGACTGCTAATGCCCTCCGTGTACTAAAATCCGATTAGTCCATCACAGGTCACAGTATTCAACAGTGTTTTTAAATATACCTTGCGGTTCAGCACATTTGCTGACACACTAGACAAAAGCACCAAAGAGTTTGACGAGAAAATCGTAATCGCCAAACAGAAATACACGTATCTGTTTTTCTTTCCATTTCATGGTTTGGAGAAGTGACACCTGCTCTTTAAACGGCTGCAAAATTGTTTGAAGATTTTCATGACTGTCTTTACAGTTAGCCATACACACCAAAAACGTATTGTGTTTAGAGTTAGGGTTTTGGAGATTAGAAACTTGAAGCATTGTTTTATAACTGTTACCGCCATGATCTCCTCCTAGTTTTATCCAAATTTCATCATTTGGTATTTGTTCATGCCATTCAAGAAGATTTGCAGCTTCAAACTTGTCAAGCAGTTCAGGAACAAAATGTGTGAGATCCTCTATGTAGGCGACAGGCGTTTTCTGGCTTTCTTTCTTGTTTGTTACTTTGTTTTCAAAAGTCAGATTCTTTTGTTCAATGGTCACTGTGCCACAGAGCGCTTCTTTCTGGGTCTGTCTTTCCTTTCTTTCACTTTCAAGTTTGACACCAATACTTCTCATGAAGCGTTTGTATGTTCTGTACTTGGACCAGCTTAATCCTAGATTGGTTCTCAGAGCAATACCCTGTTTTCTACAGACATACACGGATCGCCTATGGCCTGCTCTGTCTAATATTGCAGTCATTTTTTCATTTCTTTCTCGTCTTAACTCGTCAGTTATTTGTTCAGCTTCATCCACTTCTGATCCGCCAGACATATTTGCTCTAGCACGGGCTAATACCTTAGACCTTCTTCGTATTACGGCTGATGATGCCCCTGTTGTTGGTTTTCTTGGTTTTGGTATGTGCATAAAATACAAAGGCTGTCCTCCAGTCTTGCAACGGATTGTGGCATCAGCTGATTCATTAAGCATTGTGCGGTTTAGTGCCATCTGATATTTTTCTTCCTCCTTTGTCAATGGCATCTGCAGTTCCTGGACAGGTCGAAGGCTGGGTCGTTTGATATGTGGAGATGTGGCTATATCGACACCCGTTTTTTCAATGGGTGAAATGGCTATTTAATGCGTCCGCTTGGCTGGTGGAGATGGGGTCCACACTCTTTGTAACGGCGACGTTTGAGCATCGACTTTGCATGGCGTTTTACGGGGAGTAGACATCGCGGGAATGAAAACTTGTATACCACTATCACCTTCATTAGTGCTGTTATTAGTGTCAGTGTTATGAGTGTCACTGTGACATTCCACAGATCGAAACGGTCGTTTCTTCCCATGTGCACCCTTCGCTGGTCGTCCTCCTTTACCTAGCTGCATGAAATGAACGCACGCGACACATTCTTCAACACTCGTATTTGGATCGAACATGGTCCAAATGTGTTGTGATGAGGCAATATCAGACGCCGCATTTCGCGTTGTCTCCGCAGACACACGTGTTTCAGAGTCTATCCGTTTCATCCGACTATAGCAACTACTACACAGTGTTTTGGAGTGCATCAGGTCTTTGTCTTCCTGGATATTAATTCCATAACACTTGTGGATTAAGTGTTCATATTTGATACAAAGATATTACTTTTTATCACTGTGTTTCTTTTGTGATCTCCCGCCACATATTCTGCACAATGCATTTAGTCGCAGTGCATGGAACACACCTGTGTGTACACAGACTGTATGCGTTTCATCAGACTCCATCATGATCAAAAGTTAAATCAAAAGTACATGTACACGGTTCACTGTTAGTGTTACACTATTTCCCGAGAAAGAAACGTGACTATCTCCTCAATAGTATCCGTGTAACTAAGCCCTCGCTTTCCCCGATTCGGCCGTTAGCGTACTAAGGCAAGCGCCTGGTACTTGTCTGTCGACACTTGTCAGTGACCTCATTAACCACCCTCCTGCTTCCATCCCCCAGCGCGTAGCGAAAATCTGGTAAGTGATACTTACTGTAGGCATGCTGACCCTTATGCGTGCAAGTGTGTTTCATTGGGAAAAGTTACGTCTTCCTGTTATAGCTGTGGGAACTTTGTCAATTTCACAACAAACACCGGCATCATACATCAACAAATTCTCGTTCTCTTTATTTTCACCATAATCTGCTACACAAGTGTAAGTCGTAATGTTGTCATGTTTGGTATCAGTGTGTAGGTGAAATCTTCATCTTTTGAACGATGTTGCTTTCACAACAGTCACTTTAGGCTGAGATGTGTTATGAATACAAACGTGTAGGTAGTTGTCATAGCGCAGAGCGCCGGACACGCTGTATACTGCTCAGTTGCAAGAGCGATATAAATAGAATGAGCGAGCGACAGTGGAATGTGACCTCGCCGCGCCTTATCTCTCTGGCAGCCTGAAGCGAACTAAGTGTCAGCTGTGGTAAAGGCGTGCCCTCGCCACGGCGCCCCGCGTCACCGAGCTCCACGCTCTCGTCTCGCCCCGCCGGCCTGCAGTTCCGAGTGGATGGCTCCGTTCAGCTACTCCCGGATCCTTCCTTCTCGCTCAGCCTAGGTCTCCCTTGACAGCGCCTCCGGTCCTCGCCGCTCGGCCGCTTACACGACCCGGTTCCTCGGGGCACTCCGCAGCAAGATCCGGGACAGGCACTTCGTATCTACCTGCTCCAAGTCCGTGCGGAGGGGACGGTCTCGTCCCTTGCCGCCGACCGCTGGCAGAACCGGCTTCTCAGCCCAAACGTTCTCCTCCTCGCTCCGCTGGGTATTCCGGTCCGCCTATCGCGACCTCT
Organism: Semisulcospira habei; assembly: GCA_036245525.1. NCBI lineage: Eukaryota > Metazoa > Mollusca > Gastropoda > Semisulcospiridae > Semisulcospira > Semisulcospira habei. The sequence goes on from BTPG01000007.1 coordinate 152,609,428, forward strand.
CCCCACAGGGAGCCGGGGCACTGAAGATCCGCGCCCATGGAACGCGCGCTAGGGCCGCAGGTCTCGCCTTCGCCGCGCCGGTGTGGTTAAGGACACTGTGGCGGCGGTGGGGTGGCGGGACGGATCTACCATTGCCGCTTCTACTCCCGCGCCCTGACAGTCCAGCGCGACAACCTTACGCTGGTGGGCAACTTCTGCGGCGCAACACTCCCTCCAGGCGCCCTCGGCGCTTAGGCGGCACTTCGCTAAAATTGTCGGGAGTGGGTGATCAGGAGTGACGGGCCGTCTTCGTCCCTGAAGAGGTTTCTAAAAGGGATTGTGCGGCACCCTCCTCCTCTTTGCCATTCTTCCAGTTAGTCATGTCATCGGTAATGTGTTTTGAGGAAACAAATTAATTTTTCTCTAAAATGTATTTTTTCGAAAAATACTTACCGATGACATGACTCGGAGGTCCCTCCCTCCTCCCCGCTTGCCGCTGGTAACTCCGTAGACAACTGGCTAAAGGAGACACCACCGGGCGCCTGACCGGATGGGCAGGGGAGGCTACTCTCGTCCCTGTTAGGGATCCCCGAAAGCTCTCTCGTCCCTATCAGGGATCCCCGAGAGCCTCCTGGGGGGACCCTTTGGGTCTTAGGCTAAAATTGGTAAGCAAGTAGACTATTTCCAGTTAGTCATGTCATCGGTAAGTATTTTTCGAAAAAATACATTTTAGAGAAAAATTAATTTCAGCTGGCTGGCGACATACATTCAATGTTCTGTTGGCGTTTTTTTCACAGGCAGTGTAGGCACATCCTAAGAAAGTCTTGTTGCCGGACGTTAAGCAATGTTCAACTAACCAGTCATGCATATCACTGACTGTTGCGGTATGTTGCACAATGAGTTCAGTCGGCCATGTCATGTACTGTTGCATTGTGTTACAGGATGTGTTCAGTCACATGTGTCACTTACTGTTGCTTTCCACCATGAGATGGCCTTAGTTGCCTGCTCGACGTTAAACCCAAATAACTAACTACTGTTGCATTGTGTTGCACAATGAGTTCAGTCAGCTGTGTCACTTACTGATGCGTTGTGTTACAGGATGAGTTCAGTCACCTGGTGCAGCAGTGGAACATCCAGCGTAGCGAGGCACTCAAGCGTGCCCTGCAACAGATCCTCTACCCCCAAATGGAGAAGGAGCTTCGAACCAAACTGATCGCCGAGGCCAAGGAGGGCATCATCAGGGTGAGACTACTCTAGCCCTTCCTGCAGGAGCCTTCTCTAGCCCTTCCTGCAGGACCCTACTCTAACCCTTCCTGCAGGACCCTACTCTAACCCTTCCTGCAGGACCCTACTCTAGCCCTTCATGCAGGACCCTACTCTAACCCTTCCTGTAGGACCCTACTCAAACCCTTCCTGCAGGACCCTACTCTAACCCTTCCTGCAGGACCCTACTCTAGCCCTTCCTGCAGGTAAATGGTCTTGGCTTTATTTAGGCCCCATGTCGTAGGTTTATTTAACGTGTTGGACCAGCTGGTGACATACATTCAATATTCTGGGTTTTTTCTCCACAAGCAGTGCAGGCACGTCCTGAGAAAGCCTTGTTGCTGTCGGGACGTTAAGCAATATACAATCAATCAATCAACCTTCCTGCAGGACCCTACTCTAGCCCTTCCTGCAGGACCCTACTCTAGCCCTTCCTGCAGGACCCTACTCTAACCCTTCCTACAGGACCCTACTCTAGCCCTTCCTGCAGGAACCTACTCTAACCCTTCCTACAGGACCCTACTCTAGCCCTTCCTGCAGGACCCTACTCTAGCCCTTCCTGCAGGACCCTACTCTAGCCCTTCCTGCAGGACCCTACTCTAGCCCTTCCTGCAGGACCCTACTCTAGCCCTTCCTGCAGGACCCTACTCTAGCCCTTCCTGCAGGACCCTACTCTAGCCCTTCCTGCAGGAACCTACTCTAACCCTTCCTACAGGACCCTACTCTAGCCCTTCCTGCAGGACCCTACTCTAGCCCTTCTTGCAGGACCCTACTCTAACCCTCCCTGCAGTACCCTACTCTAGCCCTTCCTGCAGGACCCTACTCTAGCCCTTCTTGCAGGACCCTACTCTAACCCTCCCTGCAGGACCCTACTCTAGCCCTTCCTGCAGGACCCTATTCTAGCCCTTCCTGCAGGACCCTACTCTAGCCCTTAGCCAAATGGTTAGCACCCTTCAAGTGAGATTAGCACCCTCAAGTGAGATTAGCACCCCTCAAGTGAGATTAGCACCCCTCAAGTGAGATTAGCACCCCTCAAGTGAGATTAGCACAGCTCAAGTGAGATTAGCACAGCTCAAGTGAGATTAGCACAACTCAAGTGAGATTAGTACCCCTCAAGTGAGATTAGCACCGCTCAAGTGAGATTAGCACCGCTCAAGTGAGATTAGGACCACCCAAGTGAGATTAGCACCCCTCAAGTGAGATTAGCACCCCTCAAGTGAGATTAGCACTGCTCAAGTGGGATTAGCACCGCTCAAGTGAGATTCTATTTTTACTGAAACACTGCTGTAAAATCTATGTGTGTAGTTGATGTGATGTACTGTATGTGTGCCATGTAGGCTTGTAGCCGGCGACTGTACAACTGTTGATGCGATACTCTGTATGTGTGTAGGCATGTAGCTGATGTGATACTGTGTTTGTGTGTAGGTGTGTAGCCGGGCGTCTGTACAACTGACTGAAGGTGGCCCCGTGCTGATTCGATACTCTGTATGTGTGTAGGTGTGTAGCTGATATGATACTGTGTATGTGTGTAGGCGTGTAGCCGGCGTCTGTACAACTGGCTGAAGGTGGCCCCGTACCAGGCTGAGCAGCAGCTGGATGAGGATTACGATGACGATGACAGTGGGGGCGGGCTGCGTGTGCTGGGCATCGCTTACTCCCCGGAAAGGTCAGTACATGTAGGTCATCAGGCGAAGGTCATACACCGCCCTAGCGTTCATACGTCGTCATAAGCCACTCGCTGCCAGACGAGCAAACAGATCTCCTTACACCTTTGCGATCTCATTACATCTCAGGATGAAATTGTCAGTTTTGTTAGATATCTTTTTTTAGCTCTGGAAACCGACAACACTGATGGTTCAAGGTTGGTGTCAGAATAACTTGGCTAGTTCAAGGGTGGTGTCAGAATAGTTTGGCTGGTTCAAGGTTGGTGTCAGAATAGCTTGGCTAGTTCAAGGGTGGTGTCAGAATAGCTTGGCGCCTACAGGTGCCAAGCTATTCTGACACCACCCTTGAACTGCCATGGACGGTCCACCTCCTGTGGTATCACGACAGGGCTTTATGGTTTATGAAAGGGATCAGGGGACGTAACTGTTTGTCCAGCGCTGAGTAATTTCCCTTGTGTACTGTGTCTAACTGCTCATGTCTCACTTTTGGTTCGTGACCCAGGCTTGATGTTAGTGGAGATGACGGACTACTTTGTGAAGAGGTTTGGAGTCGGTCACCAAAGCTTGGGCATGCACAGTCCTCTAGTTTACCTGTGTGGGATGACAAGTGGTTTTGGGGGAAAGTTTCCAGGCATACTCTCTCTCCCCAGGTCTGTTGTGATGAATCGCTGAGCGTGTGCTGGTTTGTTTTTGCTGTCTACAGAGACACGTCAGCGTTTGGTGCCCTGATTGACGGTGATGGTGTGGTGTCTGACTTTGTGCGTCTTCCCTACTTTACGTACAGACGCATGGCCTACAAGCAGATGGAACGAGACTGGAAGGTCAGTCAATCACACGCACACACTCACACACACACGCATGCACGCACACACGTACACACATAGCTGCTTTCACATTTCCATAGCAGTTAGTCACACAACACAAAAAGAGACATAGATCCTCATGAGCCCCCGCAGTTGCGGGGGCTCATGAGGAACTATGCCTCTTGAAGGGGAGCAGCTTGATTGGCTTGACATGTTTTCAGGCACTGCACATGAGCTGTTTTGATCAAATTATTTTGTGCAATTAGAACTGCACCCATGACAGATGTAGTGATGCTGACGCGGGTTGTCCTGACCGCAGGCAAGCGTTGTTTTTCTTGTGAAATAGTCTGCAGACTTGCGTTAAGATCACACTGGGCCGCCTACCACCATTTTGCATCCGTGCAGGCAGACCATGAGTAGGAACGCATACTGGACATTTTAAATGGCATTTTGAAGTCCTAGTGGAGGCCATCTCGAAGCGCGTTTGCATACACACAGGTTTATGGAAACGGCTTCTTAAGTGTTCTTTGGACGTCAAAAAGCCATTTGCTTTTTTTTTTTGTTGCATCGTGTGAGACTTTATTTTGTTCTTAATGTTGCAGTGGTAGGCTGTGATGTACAGCACTACCCCACTGTCCATGGCCATTCTTGGCTGTGATGTACAGCACTGTCCCACTGTCCATGGCCATTCTTGGCTGTGATGCACAGCACTGTCCCACTGTCCATGGCCATTCTTGGCTGTGATGTACAGCACTGTCCCACTGTCCATGGCCATTCTTGGCTGTGATGTACAGCACTGTCCCACTGTCCATGGCCATTCTTGGCTGTGATGTACAGCACTGTCCCACTGTCCATGGCCATTCTTGGCTGTGATGCACAGCACTGTCCCACTGTCCATGGCCATTCTTGGCTGTGATGCACAGCACTGTCCCACTGTCCATGGCCATTCTTGGCTGTGATGCACAGCACTGTCCCCCTGTCCATGGCCATTCTTGGCTGTGATGCACAGCACTACCCCACTGTCCATGGCCATTCTTGGCTGTGATGCACAGCACTGTCCCACTGTCCATGGCCATTCTTGGCTGTGATGCACAGCACTGTCCCACTGTCCATGGCCATTCTTGGCTGTGATGCACAGCACTACCCCACTGTCCATGGCCATTCTTGGCTGTGATGCACAGCGCTGTCCCACTGTCCATGGCCATTATTGGCTGTGATGCACAGTACTGTCCCACTGTCCATGGCCATTCTTGGCTGTGATGCACAGCACTGTCCCACTGTCCATGGCCATTCTTGGCTGTCACTGTCCCACTGTCCATGGCCATTCTTGGCTGTGATGCACAGCACTGTCCCACTGTCCATGGCCATTCTTGGCTGTGATGCACAGCACTGTCCCACTGTCCATGGCCATTCTTGGCTGTGATGCACAGCACTGTCCCACTGTCCATGGCCATTCTTGGCTGTGATGCACAACACTGTCCCACTGTCCATGGCCATTCTTGGCTGTGATGCACAGCACTGTCCCACTGTCCATGGCCATTCTTGGCTGTGATGCACAGCACTGTCCCACTGTCCATGGACATTCTTGGCTGTCATTTTCATGCCTTATTTAACCCTTTCAGGCCCTAACCAAGACAGCGGGAGTTGGATTGACCATGATAAGTCAAGGATAGTGCCAGATTAGCTTGGCGCCTGATGGCACCAAGCTAATCTGGCACTACCCTTGAGTTATCACGATCGATCCATCTCTTCCACCTGGTAAATGGTCATTAGGTGACACCTCTCAAATTTGGGGAATGCGACCTGGTGTTTGAGTGGGTGAATGCAATCTGCCCCATGGCGGCCGTTGATAGCGAAAGTTTGCTTATTATACAGTGTTGCTTATCAATGTTGTCTGACCTCAGCCTCGACTTTCTACCCTTCTTTTCACACGTAAGTTGTCCACCTGCTTTGGAGTGCAGTGAAAGGAACTTTCCTGTGTACATACTTGAAAAAGAGCAGAAACATCTTTCATTTTACAACCTTCAAACTCGGTACTTTAAAGACGGCCTTTTGTCCCACATTGTTGTAGGACACGCTTTAGCCCAGTACAGTCTGAGGCATTTTTTTTAAAAACTTGCTTCATGTCCTATGAAGGCTACATTACAAATTACAAGATGGATCAACCATTTTAGTTCAGGGGTGGTGCCAGAATAGCTTGGCGCCTCAGGCGCCAAGCTAATCCATCACCATCCTTAAACTATCATCTATCTATCTATATATATATCCCGTAGTCTTGCCGACCGTTGGGGCACCACTGATGACTTGACAACCAGCTCCCTCCATTCCTCTCTGTTCTCTGCCATTCTCAGCGTATCGCCCAGCCTCAGTCCTGTCCACTCTGAGATATTGTCGTCCCATCTTTTCCTCTGTCTTCCTGTCCTTCGTCGTCCTTGCACAGTGCCTTGCAGGATTGTTTTCGCAACAATCCTGAACTATCATAGTTAAATTTATTTCCAGCAATAGTGCGTCAGGATGACCAGGGTAAAACATTTACGAATGATATATTGGGATCGGTTAACACTTTCCTGCCGGGAGTAGATTGCTTTGCAAATTAAATGTGATAGCTGATGTCATGGGCATTTTGAATGTGATGTTTCAGAGTCGTGGTCAGCTTGGTAAAGTATGTACCACCGTGACCAGGGCTTGTCGCAGTTATATTTAGTTTGGGTTTTTTTTGCGGTTTACTGCACATTTTCCGTTCTGCATGCCACTTTTTATGTTGTGTGCTGATCTGTGAGTTTGGTCCACATAGCCTCCAGCTATAAGGTTGAAAACCACAGACCAGCATTTAACCCATTTAACCCCAAAATGTGGAGGTGTCGCCTGACGATTGTGTACCAGATGCAGCGGGTGGAGCGACCATCATATTTCAAGGGTAGTGACAGATTAGCTTGGCGCCTGAAGGCGCCAAGCTAATTTGGCACTACCCTTGAATTATCATGGTTGAGCCATTTTCTGCTGTGGTGCGTTGGGACTTAATGGGTTAATGTGTTGTGTTTGAGTTGTGTTGTTTGCCGTCAGCACCGTTGGATTTTAAAGTTGCTTGTCGTTGAAAGGACTTGTTCCTCGACTCTTTCTTTTGTGCTGTATGCTGGCGCATCGCCCATCATATTTCATGGGAAAATGTGCATTTTGACTTTTGCGACATGCTACTCTTCCAGAGGCCAGGCATTATTTACCCTTTGGCTGTCGGTGATTTTTGTCGCAATGATTGCGGAAGGAATCATCCTGACAAAATCGCTAGCACAGGGTCAACTGGCAAAAAGGCGTGGGTCTTTGTAGTGGTTACAACGCTGGAATAGACCTTGTCGTGCCGGTCCATTGGAGTGAGTTCATCCTGAGCAAGAAGCAGCACATGACCCAGCATCAAGTCATGACCTTGTGATGTGATTGTTTCTGGAGAAGGACCTGGTGAAGTTCATTTTGAGTGAATAGCCACACCTGATGGCCTTGACCTGTCAAGATGTGACCTTGTGTCAGGTCATGACCTTGTGATGTTGTGATGGTTACAGGAGAAGGACCTGGCGAAGCTGAAGGAGTTCATTCTGAGCAAGAAGCCGCACGTTGTGGCGGTGACGGCCGAGTCGCGTGATGCCACCATGATCTGCGAGGACGTGAAGTTCGTGCTCAGTGAGCTGGAGCAGGAGGAGCAGCTGCCGCCCATCAACGTGGAGCTGGTGGACAACGAGTTGGCCATGATATTCGAAAACAGCAACAAGTCACAGGTATTGGCTCTTTCTTTGCCTTCATCTTACTGTCTGTGAAATCAACGGGGAACTGAATATGAGTCAAATGGAGATGACATCTATGTGATGAACTAGTAAAGTTGGTAATAACCCTATGGGTGTCAGTAGTGGGTTTAGTCGCCATCATTCCTGCAGGAAGGGTCAGGGGAACTGAATATCGATCAAATGGAGATGACATCTATGTGATGAACTAGTAAAGTTGGTATTAACCCTATGGGTGTCAGTAGTGGGTTTAGTAGCCATCATTCCTGAAGGAATCGTCCCACTAAAACTTCTACTGACACCAATAGGGTTAAATACATGACAGATTCTATCCAGCGGATGAACTTGGCATTACAGACATGCTACAGACAGATCATATCCAGTGGATAAAGTTACCATTCAATACATGCCACAGACAGATCATATCCCGTGGATAAAGTTACCATTCAATACATGCCACAGACAGATCATATCCAGTGGATAAAGTTACCATTCAATACATGCCACAGACAGATCATATCCAGTGGATAAAGTTACCATTCAAGACATGCTGCAGACAGATCATATCCAGTGGATAAAGTTACTGTTCAGTACATGCCACAGGCACTTTCATATCCAGTGGATAGAGTTACCGTTCAATACATGTTGCAGACAGATCATATCCAGTGGATAAAATTACCGTTGAATACCTGCCACAGACAGATCATATTCAGTGAAAAAAAATTACCGTTCAATATATGCCACAGACACTTTCATATCCATTGGATAAAGCGAACGTAAAAAAGATGTGACGTACATGACATCACAAGGTAATGAGGTAAGCATTCAAGATGTGACACAAATGGATATGATGCAAATCAGGTTTGTGTTTGAGACATGCTGCATAGTTGTTGTTTTTTATGCAGCATGCATTGTGTCTATGCTGCACGTGGTGAATGAGTGCAGACATTGAGTCCTCATGTAGCACATCTCAGCTTGGGGAGTTGTCTTGTTGAGTGTATTGGACCATGGTAGTTGACAGGACAGGTAGTGCTGGGATAGGCACCAAACTGTTAATCCTGAGGCTGTCTGTAGTATTTTCTGTCATTATGATTACTGCAGGAATCATGGCAGCAAAACTGCAATCGATAGCGGAAGGTTTAACGTCATTGTCAGTGCATATTATTTTGTATCGACTCCAGTCTGCTTTGGCACCACCCTAGAGCAAGCATAGTCCATAATGATGATGTAGAGGTTCTAAGTTATTCTGTCACCACCCTTGAACTAACACAGTCCATGATGATGTAGAGGTTTTAAGTTATTCTGGCACCACCCTTGAACTAACACAGTCCATAATGATGATGTAGAGGTTCTAAGTTATTCTGTCACCACCCTTGAACTAACACAGTCCATAATGATGATGTAGAGGTTCTAAGTTATTCTGGCACCACCCTTGAACTAACATGGTTGGTTCATGGCTGGAAGGGTTATTTGTTTCTTCAAAAACATTACCGATGACATGACTATAAGGAGTGTCTACTCCTTGCTCGATTCTAGCCTAAGAACCGGTTGTGTCACACAACCCGGGAAGCACTCGGGGATCCCGCAGAGGGACCGAGTTGTCTCCCGCTCCTACCCATCAGGCCTGTTCACGTGTGAACTCCAGTCACGCTTCTTAGGCTCACGCGTTCAGACGTGTTTTTCTCTAGCCTCTACACTTGGAGTTTTTCGACCGGTCCTACTCTACCGCGCTTCGTTTGTTACCGGCCTCTGGCCTTAGTTCTTCTGCCCTACGTTGGTACTACACTTTGGTGAACGGTTCGCTTCCACTGACGGCGCCGCTCGTGCAGTGCTTGCCATGGAACCTTCTCCAGCTCGTACCGCGCCGACTGAGAGGTAAGGTAGTTAGAGGGCCTCGGCCCGTTGCCCGGGCGGGGCACAGGCTTGAGCAGCGTACTTTTCTTGCTTCCTCTTCGCTGGCGGTTGGTTCGTCTTAGCGGTGGGCTCTGCTTAGCTTTCGCCTGGTTGGCTGAAGAATTTTTAACGCCCTGGTTTGAGCGGGATTTTCGCGCCATGACCAGTGGTGGTGAGTGAGTCGCGGGGCCATACCTGCTTATTTGGGCTACCAAGGCTTGCATTCGCCTTGGCAATGTTTTCCGTTGAATTGTTTGATTTTGTGCTTTCGCCAGGGTGGCCTAAGCGGAGCGGTTACCAGGCTGGTACTACGCATCCGCTACGGTCGGCCCCGATACAGTGCTATGTATGTTTTGTGGGTCAGACGGGCCCTCTCCGTTTAGGACGGGCCCTGGAAGACACCCGCCGAGTGCCTTTGTTTTTGTGTGTTGCAGTGGCCTGCTGGGGACCTGCACACAATGCGGAGGATTTCAGTGGCCGTCGGATACCCATGCAGTCTGCCTCCTCTGCACTGGGTGTGCCTCTGACCACGCATGTGACGTCTGTGCTACCTGGCCGGAGCAGCGCTGGTCCGATCTCTGGAACTTCTATACTAGAGAGCCCCCTAAGCTGGCGGGTGCGGTGAAGATCCCGGAGACGCCCTCCGACGTGCCCCCGGCACCGGACGGACAAGACCTACTCGATCCGACGCGGCGGACGCCGCTGACTTTGCAACGGACGGCTGCTCGAGGTGGGAACTCGTCCGGCAGGTCCACCACAGCGAGTAAGCACGCCAGGACGCATACGTTGACGAAGCAAAGAACCCGCCTCTCCCTAGAGCCTGGTTTGCAAAGACGCCCTTGGCACCCTTCGTCTACCTTCATTCCCCACTCGTCTCTGAGGAAGCCGCAGGGGTCCCCTTGCCGGCTAGAAACCCGCCTCTCCTTAGAGCCTGGTTCACAGAGACCTACGCACATTCGTCTGGAGCCTCCGGCTGACGAGGTTCGCACGCACCGGGACTCGGCTCGCCGTTATCGTTCGCCGTCACAGAGACCTACGCGCACTCGTCCGGAGCCCCCTGCTACCGAAGTACGCACGCACCGGGACTCTACTCGTCGCTATCGTTCGCCTTCTCGGGATCGTAGGAGGTCCTCCGCCTCTCGCCATTCGACAGGTCGGGATTCCCCGCGGGGTGGACGTGGTTCTCCCACTCGTCGTTCCCCTTTCCATTCGGAGTCCCGCTCGTCCCGTTCCGCTTCCCGCCGGCCGCCCCCTTCCCCCTGGCCTCTGCCTCGCCGTTCCGCTCCGTCTCGTCGCAGCCGTTCTCCTCGCCGGAGCCCTCCTTCGTCGCGCAGGAGACCCTCGCCACGGCCTTCCTCGCTTCGCTCCCCCCAGCGGAGGGGGTCCTCGTCCTCGTCCGTTCGCCGTCAACCGGTTTCCCGTTCTAGGAGCCCTCGTCGCCCGCCTCGGTCGCCGGTTTCCAGACACGCGGACGGTGATACGCTGAGTTTGGTCGCTGATGATCCCGCGGACTGACTGCTGGGAGGTCGCAGCCGCTCGCCGGCCCCCTCGTCCTCGGCTTCCTATATCTCCGCTGCTCCCGGACCTGCTTCGGCCCGGATGGACACCCGGCTGGCACTGGACGAGGCTTCCAGGCTCATCGCCGCCGCCCTGCCGGTGGAGGTCTGCCCGGCTTCGCCTCCGGTGAAGAGGAGGATCTCCGCCTTTGTGGATGCGGATAGGACCGTCAAGAGATTCAAGTCCCTTCCCCAGCCTCCTAGTTTTTTGGACCTGCGGGACGCCTTCTCGGCTCACCTCCTGTCAGAGACGCGAAACTCGGATTTCTTCACGGAAGGGAGATGGCCCCCCGCTCTCGACATTGCCTTCCAGCAGAGTTGGTACGCCGGTCATTCACAGTCGTTCCTCTGCCCGCTTCCCCCCGTAGACCCTGCCGCTCTGTCCCAAGCTGGAGGTGGTTCCCTACTCAAACGGTCCTTCCCACGTGGATTGGATAGGACGGCGACTCTGGTGCGGAACACGCTCGCCTGCTCTGGGTTCCTGGATTTGCTGACCCAGGCGTTCATCCGGCGTCTGGAGGAAGCTTGGCAACCTGAGCTTTCTCCCCTCCTGGGAGACCTGCTGGTCATGGCTGAGGCTGGAAATCGGGCAGCTTACCACTCGTCGGTTAACGCGATGGCCGCCGCGTCCAACTGCGACCTTTTGCGACGAGACGCTGTCTTACAGTCCTGCTCTGGTATGCCGACCGACCTGTGCACGCAGCTTCGTCGGGCCCCCTTGGGAGGATCGCTGCTTTTTGGTGACACATGGCAGGCGGTGAAGGACTCCAACCCCGACCGTTGGCCTCGCAAGTCTGTCAAGCTTCGCCTCCCCACCGCTCGTGCGGCCCTGGGCCGCTCCTTACGCTCCCGTAGACCTGTCCCCTCCGACCCGTCTGCCCCTCCGCGAGCTGCGCGGCGCCGACGCCCTCTTTTCGGCCGCCCTGGTCCGTCTAGCGCCCCTACCCCCTCCTGGCCCCGGCCCTCCCGCCGCCCTGGGCGCGGGAGGGCCGCCTGACGGATCCCCTGTGCCGCCTCCGCCGACTGTCTTCGGGGCTCCGGTCGGCGGGAGGCTAGCGAGATTCAGCAAGCAGTGGCACTTGCTGTTTCGAGAAGAGCCCTGGGTTTTGGACGTCGTCACCAGAGGTTTGCGGATCTCCTTCCGCTCTCCCCCGCCCTTGCGCTCCGCCCCGCTGTGGACGGAGGTACCATCCGATGACCTCAAGGCCGCCGCCCTGCGCGGAGAAGTTGCGGCTCTCCTGGAGAAGCAAGCCACGGAGGTGGTGCAGCGCCCGGACTCGCCCGCCTTTTACAGCCGACTGTGGTCCCCAAACCCGGCGGCAGGTGGCACTCTGTCATAGACCTGTCGGCGCTGAACGCCTTCATCGCAGCCCCCTCCTTTCGGATGGAGACGACCAGAGCTCTCCGCGCGGCGGTCCAACCCATGGACTTTGCGGTCAGTCTAGACCTGGCCGACGCCTACCTGCATGTTCCCATGCACGCGACCTCCAGGAAATACCTACGCTTCGCGTTCGAGGGAGTGGTTTACCAGTTCTGCGCCCTACCGTTCGGTCTCAACCTCAGCCCCTGGGTTTTCACCCGCATCATGGACGCGGTAGTCGCCAAGGCAAGGCAGTCGTCTTCCAGCCCGACGTCGAATTATCTCGACGACCTGCTCTTGAGGAATCAAGTGGAAGCCACTCTTGCCGCGGACAGAGACGCCCTGATGAGGTTGCTGCACCAGTTGGGATTCCTGGTCAACACAGGGAAGTCGGATCTCTCACCGAAGCGCCACTTCATCCATCTCGGCATGGAATTCGTCACGGACCGCAACAGGGTGCTCTTACCAGACGCTGGGATTGTCAAGTTATCCTCCCTCGCCACGTTGATCGTGCAGCAGAGGACAGCCCCCGCCAGGGTCTGGCTGCAGCTCCTTGGCCTGATCAACGCAGCAGCGGATCTTATCCCCCTCGGTCGCCTATACTCCCGTCCGCTACAGCTTCATCTCCTGCTGCTCTGGCGTCCCTCCTCGGGCGACCTGACCACCATGGTCCTGGTCTCACCGCTGGTCCTTCCCCATCTCTTACGATGGACCGACAGGACGTGGTTGGCCCAGGGAGTTCCCCTCTCTTCCCCTCCCCCGACCCTCTCCCTCTGTGTCGACGCGAGTCGGGCTGGCTGGGGCGCCCACCTGCTCCCGCAGTTCTCCACGACGTCCGGCCTCTGGCCCCCGGAGTTTGCGGACAAGCACAGCAACTGGCTGGAGCTACAAGCAGTGTGGCAGGCCATCATCGTTTGGGAGGAGCAACTCCGACACCAGCATCTCCTCGTCCTTTCCGACAACTCGACGGTGGTGGCGTACATAGAGAAACAGGGAGGAACCCACTCACCCGAGCTGTGCATGCTTCTCTATCGCTTGATGCGCTGGTGCGAGGACCACGACCTTTCACTCGGCGCCCGCCACATTCCCGGACGCCTGAATGTGTTAGCGGACTCGTTGTCCCGGCGTGGACAGATGATTCACACGGAATGGACCCTTCGCCAGGACATTTTCCGTTTGATTTGCTCGCATTGGGAGACCCCCATGGTGGACCTTTTCGCCACGAGGTGGAATCACCAACTTCCCCTCTTCGTGTCCCCAGTCCCGGTCCCCACCCGGGTCTGCCCTGGGGGACTTGGGTGGGGTTAGGTATTGTTTAGTTCCCAGGGTCACCCTGGTCAGCCCCACAGGGTGGGTTTTTCTCTCTATTCTGGGGCATGTGTTTCTGTCTACCCTTGGTCCATTCACCTGTATTTGCCTTTTTAAAACTCTCCCTACTGTCTGCACTGCCTGTAGCTCTTGATGTTGGATGTGTGTTGCTAAATGGTCTTAGCTTTATTTAGGCCCCATGTGTTAGGTTTATTTAATGTATTTGACCGGCTGGCGACATACATTCAATGTTCTGTTTATTTTTTTTCACAAGCAGTGCAGGCACGTCATGAGAAAGCCTTGTTGCTGTCGGGACGTTAAGCAATGTACAATCAACCAGTCCCGGATCCCCTGGCCTGGGCTGTCGACGCCTTGTCCATCACTTGGGAGGGGCTCATCGCTTACGCCTTTCCCCCGACGGTCCTTGTCCCCAAAGTCCTCCAGAAGCTTCGAGGGACGAATGCGATCCTACTCCTGGTCACCCCGTTCGCTTGGACCCGCTCCTGGTCCACCGACCTGATCAGCCTCGCCACTCACCCTCCTCTACTGCTCCCCACGCCCCGCACCATGCTCAAGCAGCCGCGTCAGGCGCTGTTCCACCCTTGCCCGGAACGCCTGCTGTTACACGCCTGGAGGTTGTGCGGCAAGCCCTCTCCGCTAGAGGCTTCTCGGGTGCTGCAGTGGAAGCGATCGCTACAGCCCGCAAACCCTCGACTAGGCATGTATACGAGGGAAAGTGGAGGGTGCTCTGTACCTGGTGCAGTGGACGTGGTCTCTCCCCCACCGATTTGACAAACCCCCAGCTTGCGGACTTCTTCCTCTGGCTCTTCGGAGACCAAGGACTGGCCCCTATTACCATCAGGGGATACCTCTCGATGATCGCCGATACCTACCGGCATCTCGGCCGCGCGGATCCCGGCGCTTGCAAGGACCTAGCGGACCTTATGTCGCACTTTGGCCTACAACGTCCTGCCTCGCGTTCGCTACTGCCCCGCTGGGATTTGCCCTGGGTTCTTACCTGGCTTAACTCACCACGTTTCGAACCTCTACCACTAGCCGACCTCGCAGATCTGACACGGAAGACATGCTTCCTGCTAGCGCTCGCCACTGCAGCTCGAGTCAGCGAGCTCCACGCCCTTTCAGCCCGCCCGGCCTGCCTGCAGTTTCGAGCGGATGGTTCCGTCCAGCTGGTGACGGACCCTGCATTTATCGCCAAGACAAGGTCTCCGCTGACGGCACCACAGGTTATCACCTTAAGACCGTTGCGTGACGCCCGCTTCCCCAAGGAGACCAGGCAGCAAGATCCTGTACGAGCCCTGAGAGTGTACTTGCGCCGCACCAAAGCAGTCAGGAGAGGACGCTCACGCCTCTTCCTACCTTTACGACCTAGCAGGAATGACATTACTGCCCAGACAATCTCTTCCTGGCTATGCTGGGTCATCCGCTCAGCCTACGCCGAGCTCTCCCCACAGGGAGCGAAGAGGTTACGGATTCGGGCGCACGAAGTACGAGCTATGGCCACAAGCGTCGCCTTTGACAGGAACTGCGCTGTCAAGGACATCGTGGCTGCGGTGGGCTGGCGGTCGGAATCCACTTTCGCCCGCTTCTACCTACGGGATCTGGCGGGGCAGCGAGACAACCTCGCCCGTTTGGGAGCAATCACGGCGGCACAACACGTCCTCCGGGCGCCGTAGGTACGCACCCTTTAGGGACTATAGAGTGTCCGAGGAGAGGAGGAGGGGGTCATGATCCTAGAAAAACCCTCTAGAGGTGCGGCACCCTCCTCCTGTTCGGCATTCTCCTTATAGTCATGTCATCGGTAATGTTTTTGAAGAAACAAATTCATTTTTCTTTAAAAGGTATTTTTTCGAAAAATACTTACCGATGACATGACTCGAAGGACCCTCCCACCTGCCCCGCTTGCCGCGGGTGAGCCTAACTTCGTGACTGGAGTTCACACGTGAACAGGCCTGATGGGTAGGAGCGGGAGACAACTCTCGGTCCCTCTGCGGGATCCCCGAGTGCTTCCCGGGTTGTGTGACACAACCGGTTCTTAGGCTAGAATCGAGCAAGGAGTAGACACTCCTTATAGTCATGTCATCGGTAAGTATTTTTCGAAAAAATACCTTTTAAAGAAAAATGAATTTTACAGGCAGAGTTGGTTCCCCACTAACAAAATGCTTTTAAGTCCACGACGGCTGCTGTGGGCATGCGCTCAGCCATACGCAGGCCCACTATGGCCGTCTTGATCCCGAGGATCTTCGCTTGCTGGGTTACTAGGGTCCACTGAGGAGACTGAAAAGGCCGCCTGACTGGTGTTGCATACGCAGGCCCACTGTGGCCGTCTTGATCCCGAGGATCTTCGCTTGCTGGGTTACTAGAGTCCACTGAGGAGACTGAATAGGCCACCTGACTGGTGTTGCATACGCAGGCCCACTATGGCCGTCTTGATCCCGAGGATCTTCGCTTGCTGGGTTACTAGGGTCCACTGAGGAGACTGAAAAGGCCGCCTGACTGGTGTTGCATACGCAGGCCCACTGTGGCCGTCTTGATCCCAAGGATCTTCGCTTGCTGGGTTACTAGGGTCCACTGAGGAGACTGAAAAGGCCACCCGACTGGTGTTTGCAAGCGGAGTGTTGGTCATGCTGTGTTGATTGCTTGGTTCATACGGTACAAGCTGAGTCAGTTCTCACACCTGACTTGTAATTATTTTACAGGCAGAGTTTCGTGAGTACCCGCCCACCCTGCGTCACGCTGTGTCCATCGCTCGCCGCCTGCAGGACCCGTTGATTGAGTTCGCACAGCTGTGTAACCCAGACGAGGACATCATGTGTCTCAAGTATCACACCATGCAGGTACATCATGTGTCTCAAGTATCGCACCATGCAGGTACATCATGTGTCTCAAGTATCACACCATGCAGGTACATCATGTGTCTCAAGTATCACACCATGCAGGTACATCATGTGTCTCAAGTATCACACCATGCAGGTACACATCACATCATGTGTCTCAAGTATCACACCATGCAGGTACACATCACATCATGTGTCTCAAGTATCACACCATGCAGGTACACATCACATCATGTGTCTCAAGTATCACACCATGCAGGTACATCATGTGTCTCAAGTATCACACCATGCAGGTACATCATGTGTCTCAAGTATCACACCATGCAGGTACACATCACATCATGTGTCTCAAGTATCACACCATGCAGGTACATCATGTGTCTCAAGTATCACACCATGCAGGTACATCATGTGTCTCAAGTATCACACCATGCAGGTACATCATGTGTCTCAAGTATCACACCATGCAGGTACATCATGTGTCTCAAGTATCACACCATGCAGGTACATCATGTGTCTCAAGTATCACACCATGCAGGTACATCATGTGTCTCAAGTATCACACCATGCAGGTACATCATGTGTCTCAAGTATCACACCATGCAGGCCTACCCGGCACCGGCCTCCACGTGGCGTAGGTGGGTAGTCCGCTCAGTCCCTGACTGAGTGGGCTAGCGGACGGGTGCCATCTTTGTCCAGGATTAGGACTTGATGTCAGCAGATATGTTGTTCAGCCTTTTCACTGGTCCGGTTTTTAAGGAGCTGTGCTAACATAGGTCGTACCATGTTGGATTGGTCCTTAAAAATACTCGTGACTTTTTGGTCCTTTGGATCCCAAGTGTTTGCCGTGCTTGGAGACCCGTGTCGGGGGAGAAGAGGATCCTGGTGGCTGAGGTTCCCTTTGGGCTGCGGCTCACTGGTGCCAACACTCCACTTCGGCCTTGACTTCTACCTAAACGGGAGGCTAGTCGTACCGGCCTAGTCAATCGGCTCTTGTCACGTTGAGCCCTATCCCACTGTTGACATGCGGGTTGCTATACGGAGCACCATGCTATAGCTTCTGCTGCTGATTAGGTGCTTTACGCCAGTATTCCCCTGCATTCAACGGTGTGATAGAAGGCGGTGGCTCAAACGGTTCAATCAGGCTTACCCCCTTGAGTATATCTTTCGGGCAGTCTCCATTGTGCGTCGGCTGGAGACCCGCCGACAGTTGCACTTTCCCTTGTTGGGCTCGGTGGCGGGCGGGGACCCCCGGGGGATGAATATCTCTACTAATATAATATGGATAAAACCAAAAAACCAAAACTAGCACAGAAACGGCGCATAGACACCGACATTGCACATGACAGTGATTCAGACTGTGAGGAAGCGACGCCTCCTCATTGTCCATAGCAAGGTGAAGGAGAAACCAGTTACCAAGCTGCATCCTTTTCTGGTGGGGGAGACCCTCAGGAGCCGTGTTGGCAGGCCTGACGCCCAGCGCCTCAGGTCTGGTGACTTGCTGGTGGAGTGCCGTACTCGGGCACACTCCAGCGGGCTACTGGGGCTCTCTTCCATCGGAGACACTCCTGTGGAAGTCACACCCCACAAAACTATGAATTCGTCAAGAGGCGTAATCAAAGATCAAGCTTTGGCAGAACTGTCAGAAGATGAACTTGTAAGGAACCTTAAGTCTCAGGGGGTGACTTGCGTCAGGCGCTTCGCTTCCAAGCGAGGTGGTGGGGAGATCCGTCTCCCTACCATCATCCTGACGTTTGGCACCCCCACCCCTCCTACTACCATCTGGGGAGGTTACTACTCCCTGAGAGTGAAAAAGTACGTCCCTCTTCCCCTCCGGTGCTTTAAGTGCCAAAAGTATGGCCATGGGCAGAAGACATGCCGTCAGGCAGAGGCTTCATGCGCCCGTTGCACTAGGCCCGGACACTCTGCTGAGTCCTGCACAGCCACCCCCCTGTGTGTGAATTGCCAGGGGGCGCATATGGCTTCGGATAAGAAATGCCCTCGTTGGATATCCGAGTGCAAGATTCAGCAGGTGCGTGTGGAGAAGGGGCTGTCCTTTCTGGATGCCAAAAAACTGGTTGAAGGCCCTGGTGCAGCTGCGGCTGCCCCAACCTCTAACACCTCAGTGTATACTTTTAGTGCAGCGGTGGCAGGCAAGCGCCCCACCAAAGACTTTTCATGTCAGACCCCAACTTCTTGGTTGGGGGCGGAGCCTCGGCTCATCTCGCCCCTGGAGAGTAACCCTCCTCCGGTGGTGACAAGGAGCCAGGGAACGCAGAAGGCGGACACTGCCGGTCCGGTTGTGCCGCCTTCTGTTGCCCCTAAGCCTCAGCCCCCACCCAAACCTGTTAGTCAGTCAACTCCAAAGGCTTCTGGCTCTGGTCAGCCTTCTAAGGCCGCTAACTCTAGCGGCAGGAACGCTGCCCAGGACCAGAAGTCTAAGAAATCTATGGGACCGCTGTGCGCACGGGCCCAGAAGGGGAACACAGATGTGCCCCTTCAAAACAAATATGCTGCACTGGAGGAGTGGATGGAGGGAGTGGAAGTTGTTGTTGCTGATGCTGCGGCAGCTCCACCCCCTTCCTCTCCGAAGAACCAGAGGAGGCCCGGGAGCCGGCCCCCCCCCTGTTTCTTCAACTCCTTCCAAGGTAAAGGAAAAAGGGGGGAAAAACTCCTTACCCCCAGATCAGACTTAATCATGGACTCTTTGCTTCAGTGGAATTGTCGTGGTTTTCGAGCTAACTTTGAGGAATTACGTCTTTTAGTCAAGTTCTATAACCCCTCAGTCATATCTCTTCAGGAGACTTACCTGAAGACTTCTGACCCTGTGTCTTTTAATGGTTTTAATGTTATACATAAAGGCTCTGATTCGGAGAGGCGCTCGGGTGGAGCGGCTCTTCTCATTAGTAGCCAAATTTTATGTAGCCCCGTTAGCATCGACACCTGTCTTCAGGCTGTCGCTGCTCGGGTTACCTTAAAAAAGACCATAACCATATGCAGTATTTACCTGCCACCATCACTGCAGGTCTGTAGCAATGATATTTTTCACTTAGTAGATCAACTGCCCCCTCCCTTTATTCTCATGGGGGATTTTAACGGTCATGCTCACCTTTGGGGTAGTGACCACTATGATGGCAGAGGTCAGATGTTAGAAGATGTTTTTTCTCAACTTAACCTATGTGTCTTTAACGATGGCTCACCTACATACTCTAACTCAGGTTCCGGATCTAGTTCTGTTCTAGACCTCACTGTGTGTGATCCTTCTCTCATGCTGGACTTTGACTGGAAGGTTCACGATGACCTGTGTGGTAGTGACCACTTCCCAGTAGTCCTGTCATCGGTCAGCTGTGAGGAGGATTCGCCGGTGGGGCGCTGGAATCTCAAGAAAGCTAACTGGTCTCTGTTTGCCTCTCTCTGTCAGTCTCGTCTTACAGAGGAGGTGGTCATGTCAGCTGAAGAACCTGTTTCTTGTTTTACTTCTATTTTGTTGGAGGTTGCAGGTGAAACCATCCCTAGAACTTCCACATCACTCCCTCGGAAGCCGAGAGTACCATGGTTCAATGAAGAGTGCCGCAAGGCCCAAACAATGCGCAAATCTGCTCAGCGACGTGCATTTTGTAATCCGTCGCAAGCAAATATTTTAACCTTTAAAAGACAGCGGGCGAAAGCCCGTTATATTTTTAAACGTGAACGCCATGCTTCCTGGAGACGCTTCGTCTCATCTTTATCTTCTAGGACTCCGTCCCAAAAAGTCTGGAAGGCTGTTCGAAGAATTAGGGGCAGGGGTGGCTCGGCTTCTGTCGGCCATCTTAGAGATGGTGCCAGTTTGGTCACAGATAAAAAGGCTGTGGCCAATTTACTTGCCTCCACCATTGCCCATAATTCTTCAACAGAGCATTATTCACCTTTCTTCCAGAGAGAGAAGGAGAAGCGAGAATCTTGTGCTTGTGATTTTATATCGGATAACTTGGAAGACGATAATGCCCCTTTTACGTTTTCAGAATTGCAGCAAGCCATGCAGAAATGTACTGACTCTGCTGCTGGATTAGATACCATCCATTATCAGCTCATAACACATCTGCCTGAGGATTCACTCCTTGTACTTCTCAAGGCCTTTAACCATATCTGGATAACCGGTCATTTTCCGCCATCTTGGCGCCAGGCTGTGGTTGTGCCAATTCCCAAGCCGGGTAAGGATCCTTCCGACCCGGGCAACTACCGGCCAATAGCTTTGACATCATGTTTATGTAAAACTATGGAACGCTTGGTCAAAGCCCGACTGGTGTGGCATCTTGAGTCACAGGGTCTCATCACAGACCTCCAGTGCGGTTTCCACCCCACCCGGGTCTGCCCTGGGGGACTTGGGTGGGGTTAGGTATTTTTTAGTTCCCAGGGTCACCCTGGTCAGCCCCACAGGGTGGGTTTTTCTCTCTATTCTGGGGCATGTGTTTCTGTCTACCCGAGGTCCATTCACCTGTATTTGCCTTTTTTAAACTCTCCCTACTGTCTGCACTGCCTGTAGCTCTTGATATTGGATGTGTGTTGCTAAATGGTCTTAGCTTTATTTAGGCCCCATGTGTTAGGTTTATTTAATGTGTTTGACCGGCTGGCGACATACATTCAATGTTCTGTTTAGTTGGGGTTTTTTTTTTTCACAAGCAGTGCAGGCACGTCCTGAGAAAGCCTTGTTGCTGTCGGGACGTTAAGCAATGTACAATCAATCAATTAACCAGTGCGGTTTCCGGCGCTTCCGTAGTACAACTGACCATCTAGTCCGCTTTGAGTCTTTTATCCGAGATGCTTTTGTCAACAAGCAGCATGTCTATGCAATTTTCTTTGATCTTGAAAAGGCATATGACACTACCTGGAAGCATGGTATAATGTCTGATTTGTCGGACATGGGTTTTAAAGGGCATCTGCCCGTTTTTATTCACAATTTTTTGTCCAACAGGTCGTTCCAAGTCCGTGTGGGCTCCACCCTCTCCGACTCCTTTGAACAGGAGATGGGTGTCCCGCAGGGCAGTATTCTATCTCCTGTTTTATTTAGCATTAAAATAAATAACATTGTAAAGGCCTTCAAGGATGATTCTGAATGCTCTTTGTTTGTGGACGACTTTGCTTTGTGTGCACGAGGTCGAGGACTTGCGTCCCTTGAGAGGCGCTTGCAGCTGTGCGTTGATCGCATCCAGGGGTGGGTGTCTCTCAATGGATTCAGATTCTCGCCCTCCAAGACAGTCTGTGTGCATTTTACTAACCAGACGAAATGTTTTCCAGAACCTAGCCTGAGCATTGCTGGAGTGCCAATTAAGGTGGCTGAAGAGGCTAAGTTTTTGGGGGTCATCTTTGACAAAAGATTGACCTTCTGCAACCATGTTAACTACCTTAGAACCTCTTGTCGGAAGGCCCTCGACATTCTTCGTGTCGTTGGTCGTACTGACTGGGGTGCAGACCGCATCGTCTTACTTCGACTGTACCGGGCCCTTGTTCGGTCCAAACTGGATTACGGCTCTGTGGTATATGGCTCGGCTTCCAAGTCTGTTCTGCAGCGTCTGAACACAATTCACCATCAAGGTCTGCGCATATGTCTGGGAGCCTTCAGGACATCTCCAGTTCCTAGTCTGTATGCAGAGGCAGGGGAGCCTTCTCTCAGGCTCCGCCGCATCCGCCTCATATTCAGCTACGTTCTGAAGCTGAAGGCCCATCCAGAAAATCCTGCCTATGATTGTGTTTTTAACCCGTCGTTTGCAGAGATTTACGATGCCCATCCGGGAGCTGTCCGTCCACTTTCCTTCCGTGTCCGACCTCATCTGCAGGCGGCCGGAGTGGACCTGGACAAAGTTTCGGAATCTCTGCAACACGTCACTCCACCCTGGCTACTACCAGTTCCTGACATCTTGCTGGACTTGACTGCCCACAAGAAGGATTGTACTCCACCAGCCATATACCAACAGAGCCTCAATGAACTCCTTTCAATTTTTCCTGGCTATTGTCGTCTTTATACGGATGGGTCCAAGTCTGAGGATGGAAGAGTGGCTGCGGCTGCAGTGTCCTCTCGCCATCCTAGACGCCCATTTAAGCTCCGTCTCCCTGACCATTCCTCTGTATTTAGTGCAGAACTGCAGGCCATTCTGCTAGCACTCAAGCATGCCTATCAGTCTCGGGAAAGGAACTTCCTGATTCTGTCTGACTCTCTTTCTGCCCTGCAGGCCCTTCAGGGCGCCCCCACCCGGGTCTGCCCTGGGGGACTTGGGTGGGGTTAGGTATTTTTTAGTTCCCAGGGTCACCCTGGTCAGCCCCACAGGGTGGGTTTTTCTCTCTATTCTGGGGCATGTGTTTCTGTCTACCCTTTGTCCATTCACCTGTATTTGCCTTTTTAAAACTCTCCCTACTGTCTGCACTGCCTGTAGCTCTTGATATTGGATGTGTGTTGCTAAATGGTCTTAGCTTTATTTATGCCCCATGTTGTAGGTTTATTTAATGTATTTGACCGGCTGGCGACATACATTCAATTTTCTGTTTAGTTTTTTTTCACAATCAGTGCAGGCACGTCCTGAGAAAGCCTTGTTGCTGTCGGGACGTTAAGCAATGTACAATCAATCAACCCTTCAGGGCGCGGGAACAGACCATCCACTGCTGGTGCAGATTAGAGAGCTCTACGCGGACTTGATGAAGGAATATTATGACATCATTTTTATTTGGGTCCCAGGCCATGTGGGCATCGAAGGCAACAGAATCGCAGATTCTGCTGCCAACAGTGCCCGCAGTGACCCTGTCCCTGACACACAGACTGTCTATAGTGATTTTAAACCTGTTATTAGTGCGTACATAGCCCGCGAGTGGCAGTCCGAGTGGGACAAAGAGGAAGGGAACAAGCTTCATGAAGCTCTTCCTAAGTTGTCTGACAGTCTACCTTTCCGCTGCGGCAGCCGCCGTGAGGAGACTGTCCTTGCTCGGCTCCACATCGGGCACACATATGTTACGCACTCTTACTTACTTAAACAGGATGAGCGTCCATGGTGTTTTGCCTGTGATGAGCAGTTTTCTGTTCGACACTTTTTGCTGTATTGTGCTGACCTAATTGACACCAGATATAAACACTTCACAGCAGACTCCTTGAAGGTTTTGTTCCGGGATGTTCCCCCGGACAAAATCTTCAATTTTTTGAGAGAATGCAATATTTTTAACAAGATCTGAGCATTCATAGACTATGTGAATTTTTTTATTTGCCCTTTTTGAGAGTCTGTAGACGTTTCTTTTCCAGACATGTGCGACATTTTAGCCTGAGATTTTTAATCTATATTTACATCTTGTCTTAAGACCTTGCTTTTAGTCTGGCTGACCAGATTTTTACCCATCCCGCCGTGAGATGGCCTTAGTCGCCTGCTCGGCGTTAAACCCAAA
The DNA here is from genome assembly GCA_036245525.1 of Semisulcospira habei. NCBI lineage: Eukaryota > Metazoa > Mollusca > Gastropoda > Semisulcospiridae > Semisulcospira > Semisulcospira habei. Next base: position 152,633,280 of record BTPG01000007.1, read on the forward strand.
TAACTAACAAATAACTAACACACCATGCAGGTACATCATGTGTCTCAAGTATCACACCATGCAGGTACACAGCACATCACATCACATCACATCATGTGTCTCAAGTATCACACCATGCAGGTACACATCACATCATGTGTCTCAAGTATCACACCATGCAGGTACACATCACATCATGTGTCTCAAGTATCACACCATGCAGGTACATCATGTGTCTCAAGTATCACACCATGCAGGTACATCATGTGTCTCAAGTATCACACCATGCAGGTACATCATGTGTCTCAAGTATCACACCATGCAGGTACATCATGTGTCTCAAGTATCACACCATGCAGGTACATCATGTGTCTCAAGTATCACACCATGCAGGTACATCATGTGTCTCAAGTATCACACCATGCAGGTACATCATGTGTCTCAAGTATCACACCATGCAGGTACATGTGTCTCAAGTATCACACCATGCAGGTACATCATGTGTCTCAAGTATCACACCATGCAGGTACATCATGTGTCTCAAGTATCACACCATGCAGGTACATCGTGTGTCTCAAGTATCACACCATGCAGGTACATCGTGTGTCTCAAGTATCACACCATGCAGGTACAGCATGTGTCTCAAGTATCACACCATGCAGGTACATCATGTGTCTCAAGTATCACACCATGCAGGTACATCATGTGTCTCAAGTATCACACCATGCAGGTACATCATGTGTCTCAAGTATCACACCATGCAGGTACATCATGTGTCTCAAGTATCACACCATGCAGGTACATCATGTGTCTCAAATATCACACCATGCAGGTACATCATGTGTCTCAAGTATCACACCATGCAGGTACATCGTGTGTCTCAAGTATCACAACATGCAGGTACATCATGTGTCTCAAGTATCACACCATGCAGGTACATCATGTGTCTCAAGTATCACACCATGCAGGTACATCATGTGTCTCAAGTATCACACCATGCAGGTACATCATGTGTCTCAAGTATCACACCATGCAGGTACACAGCTCAGCACATCACAACACGGCACAGCACAACACATCACATCATGGCACAACACAACACAGCACAATACACCACTTCACAACACGACACAGCACAACACAGTGTAACACCTGGTACAACATCCAACACAACACAACGTAACACGTAGAACAGCACAACACAACACCACTTGCATGGCTGGCACCCATCCATTCAGGTTCACTACAGTAGTACATCACCTACGTTGGAGGTGCCACCCAACATCTATCAACCAGTTAAAGGAGATGGATCGACCATGTTAATTCAAGGGTAGTGACAGATTAGCTTGGTGCCAGGCACCAAGCAAATCTGTCGCTACCCTTGACTGGCCATGGTCGATCCACCTGCTGCTGCTGTGCGTTGAGGCGAAACAAGTGACTGTGAATAGTGTAACACTGAGTGCAGAGTGTGCTGTGTGACTTTCTCTGTCTTGTGACTGACAGGACCTGGTGCCGCAACAGCACGTCTGATCGCGGTGTACCGGGAGTGTGCATTGCGCCCGTTGCTCAAACTGAGTGATTTGACCTATAATGATGTGACACTATGCATGTTTTGTACCTGTCAGAAGGGAGAGCTGCTAACATGCTTTACCTGAAGTTTGTGGCGTACCTGTTGATTTGACTCGGTGTGTGTGTTTTGACTTGTCCCAGTGTTACACTGTGTGAGTTTTGTCCCCTACAGGACCAGGTGTTGAAGGAAGAACTGTTTAACATACAGTAACCTGGAGTTATGAGCCATGTGAAATAATAACGTGAGTTTTGTACCCTACAGGACGAGGTGTTGAAGGAAGAACTGTTTAACATACAGTAACCTGGAGTTATGAGCCATGTGAAATAATAACGTGAGTTTTGTACCCTACAGGACGAGGTGTTGAAGGAAGAACTGTTTAACATACAGTAACCTGGAGTTATGAGCCATGTGAAATAATAACGTGAGTTTTGTACCCTACAGGACTAGGTGTTGAAGGAAGAACTGTTTAACATACAGTAACCTGGAGTTATGAGCCATGTGAAATAATAATGTGAGTTTTGTCCCCTACAGGACCAGGTGTTGAAGGAAGAACTGTTTAACATACAGTAACCTGGAGTTATGAGCCATGTGAAATAATAACGTGAGTTTTGTCCCCTACAGGACCAGGTGTTGAAGGAAGAACTGTTTAACATACAGTAACCTGGAGTTATGAGCCACGTGAAATAATGAGTTTTGTCCCCTACAGGACTAGGTGTTGAAGGAAGAACTGTTTAACATACAGTAACCTGGAGTTATGAGCCATGTGAAATAATAATGTGAGTTTTGTCCCCTACAGGACGAGGTGTTGAAGGAAGAACTGTTTAACATACAGTAACCTGGAGTTATGAGCCATGTGAAATAATAACGTGAGTTTTGTCCCCTACAGTACCAGGTGTTGAAGGAAAAACTGTTTAACATACAGTAACCTGGAGTTATGAGCCATGTGAAATAATAACGTGAGTTTTGTACCTTACAGGACCAGGTGTCGAAGGAAGAGCTTCTGAGCTCGCTGTACCTTGAGTTTGTGAACCGCGTGAACGAGGTGGGGGTGGACATTAACCGCTGTATCTCCTCCCCACACACCGCCTCACTCCTCCAGTTCGTCTGCGGCCTCGGCCCTCGCAAGGCTTCCTACCTCCTCAAGGTCAGCATGCTGGGGCTCATGACATAGAGCTTCCCATACGTAAATAGGCGGACAAAAAGAAGTGTCCTTGGTCTAGATAAAACGTAGCATACTGGTATCAGCACTAGGCCGGACCCTCTTCTGTTGACCAAATTGATATTGGTTTTTTTGTTTGCCTTTTTGCACTAGAAAGCTGGGGGCAGTAAGTGGTGTATGTCTCACACTCGGTGTGAAAGCCTTGATATCAAACTGTGAGCGTTTTTGTGTACCTGCAATGCTAAGTAGCTTGTTTTGAAATAATTTCAGTTAAAAATTGCAGGTTTATAATTTATATAATCTGATATAATTTACTATAAACTTACTTAGTTTAAGCCGTTGATTCAGGATGGTGTCTTTAACAAAATTGTCATAGCTACCTAAGGTCCAAGAAGTGTGCGCTAATTGTGTTGATAGTTTATGCATGGACTGTGAAAATTGTTCATCAGATTCTGAAGCAGAACAACAGTCGGCTGGAGAACCGCACGCAGCTGGTACAGCTGTGCCACATGGGCCCCAAAGTCTTCATCAACTGTGCAGGCTTCATCAAGCTGGACACCAACAGTCTGGGAGACAGGTACGCGTAAACTTGGGGGTGGATGGGTGTGTGCTTGCTTCAGGCCTCAGAAGTTAACCTATTGAGCCCGGGGACACTGCAGCAGGAGATGCACTGATCATGATAATTCAAGGGTAGTGCCAGATGAGCTTGGCGCCTGAAGGTGCCAAGCTCATCTGGCACTTCCCTTGAATTACCATGATCAACCCATCTCCTACAACTGGTACATAGTTGTTAGACAATGCCTCCAAACGTTTGGAAATGCGGCCGCAGGGTTAAGAGGGTTAAACAAGAGGGGTGGGGGGTGGAAGGTGGGGGAGGAGGAGGGGGGGGGGGATGATGGCATACACTAATTCAGAATTGCCACATCATTTGTAAATATTGATATTCTTCAGATTGAATGTTGCTCCCTCCACAGCCTGTGTTTTCTCAATTCTAACTGGTGTTGGCTGCTGGCTTCTACTTTCCATTTGGTATTTGTCTTCACAACCTGTAAAGTGTCGAGAATGCTGCCACATGATTGACAGGTGGTGACAAGAGGTCAGCATTATTACTGTTGTTGTGTGCTCTGCCTGTTACAGCACAGATAACTACGTGGATGTGCTTGACGGGTCGCGTGTTCACCCCGAGGCGTACGAGTGGGCGCGCAAGATGGCGGTGGACGCGCTTGAATACGATGACACGGCTGAGGATGCAAACCCTGCTGGCGCACTGGAGGAGATCCTCGAGTCACCGGAACGACTCAAAGACCTTGACCTTGACGCCTTTGCCGAGGAGCTGGAGAGACAGGTACACAGTTGAAAACACTGGGGTTGCCTTGTAAACACTACCCTTGGGGGCAGCCTTGTAAACATTGCCCTTGCTCACATACACAGGCCTCCACCCAGGTCTGCCCTGGGGGACATGGGGGTGGGGGTTAACTACTTTTTAGTTCCCAGGGTCACCCTGGTCAGCCCCACAGGGTGGGTTTTCCCCTCTATTCTGGGGCATGTGTTTCTGTCTACCCTTGGTCCATTCACCTGTATTTTCCTTTTTTAAACTCTCTCTACTGTCTGCGCTGTCTGTAGCTCTTGATATTGGATGTGTGTTGCTAAATGATCTTGGGTTTATTTAGCGTATTAGACCGGCTGGCGACATACATTCAATATTCTGTTTAGTTGTTGTTGGGTTTTTTTTTTCTTCACAAGCAGTGCAGGCACGTCCTGAGAAAGTCTTGTTGCTGTCGGGACGTTAAGCAATGTACAACCAACCACATACACAGGGGGGTGTGAATAATGAGATTTGTGTGACAGTTACTATGAGCATTGTGCCTTCCTTGCTGGATGAGATTAGTTTGGGGTAGCTGACAATAGCGTGGCATTTTTGTGAAATGGGGTTAGATTGCGTAACGACATCTGATGTTGATGTTCTTGCCACGGGGTCACATTAACCCTGTTAATATTAATAATACTTAACTCTCCTGCAGCGCTCTTCTCACTGCGCATGCACAACAGCACGCTCTCTCTTAGATACAGGAGATGGATCGACCATGATAATTCAAGGGTAGTGCCAGATTAGCTTGGCGCTGACAGGCGCCAAGCTAATCTGGCACTACCCTTGAATTATCATGATCTATCCTGACACACCCATTACTTGAAATAAATTTGACTATTATGGTTCAAAGGTGGTGGCAGAATAGCTTGGCGTCACCCTTGAACTAAAATGTTTGATGGGTCTGTATTGCAGCCTTGATAGGACAATAAGCAGATTTGACAACAATCCGGCTCAGGATCTAATGGGTTAACATTTGTGTGGCTGTGACAGGGTTACGGAGACAAACACATCACGCTGTATGACATCCGCGCTGAACTCAACCAGCGCTACAAGGACCTGCGCACACCCTACCGCTCGCCTACCACAGAGGAACGATTCAACATGCTGACCAAGGAGACGCCGGAGACATTCTATGTCGGTATGTGCTGTCTTCCTGTGGGTGGTGGTTGCACTCTCACCATAGATACATCAAGGGAAAGCACTCAGGGCTGGACAAACAAACGATTACATCCCTTTACACCTTTAGGACAAGGGATCTCACTGTTTGTAGAGCACTGAGTTTTTCCCCCTGGTATACGTGCCCTGCCCTGCTGTACCTGCGCCTCAAACGATTACATCCCCATACCCCTTGAGGACAGGGGATCTCACTGTTTGTAGAGCACTGAGTTTTTCCCCTGGTATACATGCCCTGCCCTGCTGTACCTGTGCCTCATTTTTCAGAAATTAAATCTATTTTATGATACAAGGGCGACACTTACTAAATTTAAACAGGGCAACACTTCGAAGCTGTCTGTTGAGTAGCAGACGATCCAAGTGAGGATGCCCCCCTCTAGGGGCAATGGAAACTAACCAATCAGGAAACTAATGTCAGTACGACTTTGGTATTAAGGGTGCGCAGTGGCACTGCGCTCATTACCGCCTTTGTCTTTGACAGCAAGAAGCATAACAGATCGACGGCAGCGAATTGTTTGACTTTCTTTTTGACTTTCTTTCTTTCACTTTTCCAACGTTTCTTCCCTTATCTACGGCATTACACCACTCTGAGGTAAGGTGAGGAGCTTCTCGGTACGTCGAGACGTTCAGTTTTTGTCTCATTTTCTGTTTTTAGCGTTTTCTACAGCTTGACCCTTGGTACTTAGCGTCCTACCCGGCGCGAATCGGGAGTCGCCTCGGTTAGTTCACGGAACCCCCGTTGTACAAACTGGTCCCATCGCTTTGCGGGGTCGTGCGTACTTGGGCACAATTTGCCTTACTTCGCTGGCCAGCCGCACCACCTTGCATTTCCTTTTTTACGTTTCATTCTGGCACTGCCCTACTTTCCCAGCGCGTGTGGGTCACGTGACTCAGCGACTGGGCATCTATTCCTCTTACACCGCGCATCGTTGTTCTTCGTCAGCTCACCATACTATTACTACTCGAAATAATGACCCGCATCATGATTATCGGGCATTCACACGCCCGCCGCCTTGGGCATTTTATCAGTCGTCACCAAGGGTGCAGTAACATTCACGAAAACTTTAACGTGGCGGACGCACTGGTTTTAATTTGTGGATTCGGCAGCATGCGTAGCACACGGGTAATGGACGGCTTTGTAACCCGTCGCATCGAGCGTTTCCATTAAATTAAAAAAGATCATGCGTTATCCTTGTTGTACCAACTTAACTGGCTTACCATCAAAGCTAGGATTGAGTACAAGGTACCTACTTTCGCCTTCCGTCATTTTAATGGTACACAGCCTCCCTACCTTTCCAGTATGTTAACTACTTATCAAGCTAGTTCTAGCAGTAAAAACCTTTTGAAAGTACTGAAAACACATACAAAGTCTTTTAGTCAAAGATCTTTTGGTTTCCAGGCCCCAGTCATTTGGAATTCGCTTCTCAAGCGCATTTGCGATGCCCCCACACTCATTTCTTTCACAAGTCGGCTCAAAACACATCTTTGCCAGTCTTACCACTCTGTCTGGATGGATTATGTGTGTGTGTTGTTTTGGGGTCATTGTGTACTAGCGTCCCAGTGCACTGCATACAGGCGCCCCAACGGAGGGACCAGTCAGGCAGCATGGCCGTCCGGAGATAGCGACACCGTGTATTGCATTGTGTTATGTTGCAGGCAAGTTGGTGTTGTGTCGTGTGGCTGGCATCGCGTACAAGCGTCCTCAGGGCGACCAGCTGGACAACGCCAACCCCGAACGGAACAGCGAGAGCGGACTGTGGCAGTGTCCCTTCTGTCACAAGAACGACTTTCCTGAACTGAGTGAGGTGGGTGGAGACAAGGCAGTTAACGTCACTGCTTCTCTCTCAGCTCGCCGTTCATCGAGTGCACCACGAGCGTTGTGTCGGAATGTGAATCTCTTGATTCACAACCACACCTCTAACCCTGTGTGAAGGCAAAATATACAAGGTCCATTTTTATGCAACGCAGGATTTTCATTGCATTCCAATGAAGGTCCAGCTTTTCACAGAAATGGACTTGCGCCTTCGGTCGTCAGTGTTCACAAATTTCTTGTCTGAAATGACTGTACACTGACCAGCAGCCTTCGCTTGTGCAGCACAGATGTAAATTGGAAAAAAGTGGGTGCAGAGAACACGGGACTAACAAGAGACATAAATCCTCATGAGCCCCTGCGACTGCGGGGGCTCATGAGGATTAATGTCTCTTGCAGCACAGAATCATTCGCCTTTCCCCGACAGATAAATGTCTCATAAAGCACAGCTTGTTGTTTAATAATAATAATAATTACGGTATTTATAATGCGCATATCTTATAATAATAATAATTACGGTATTTATAATGCGCATATCTTATAATAATAATAATTACAGTATTTATAATGCGCTTATCTTATAATAATAATAATTACAGTATTTATAATGCGCTTATCTTATAGTAATAATAATTACAGTATTTATAATGCGCTTATCTTATAATAATAATAATTACAGTATTTATAATGCGCTTATCTTATAATAATAATAATTACAGTATTTATAATGCGCTTATCTTATAATAATTATAACTCTAAGCGCGCACTCACAACTCGTGCACGCTTTCGACAATGACTCACGTACCACAAATACATTATGACAGTCAGCTTCGGGTGGGGGGTGTGGTGATGTTACAGTGTTAGAACTGTTGGAAGAGGTGAGTTTTGAGGGCGGACTGGAAGGAGGATAGAGAGTGTTTCTGACGGAGAGAGAGTGGGAGAGTGTTCCAGGTGGATGGACCGTAGATGGAGAAGGAGCGGGGGCCGAAAGTGCCGAGTTTGGTGCGGGGAATGTGGAGGCGGAGAGGGTCGGAGGTGGAGCAGAGGGAGCGGGAAGGAGTGTAGGGGTGGAGTAAGTTGGAGAGATAGGCAGGAGCATAGATGTTCAGGGATTTGTGGCAGAGAGACAGAATCTTATATTGGATGCGTTGGGGGATGGGGAGCCAGTGAAGGAGTTTGAGCAGGGGAGTTTGCACTAATGTGGAGCCTTCTCATGATGGCTGTCAGGGCAGTTACTGGTACAAAATACGCCACTGACTGTTTCTACCCTCTGTTCACGTGCCAGGTGTGGAGCCACTTTGACGGGGGTAACTGCCCGGGGTCAGCCGTGGGGGTCAAGGCGCGACTGGACAACGCGGTGTCGGGCTTCATCCACACCAAGAACCTCAGCGACAAAAAGGTCACCAACCCCGAGGAGAGGGTCAAGGTCAGTGTGGACACTGTCTCCCTTTGTTGGGTTCATCGTTCCCTGCCGGTCACACGGTCCAGTCACCCTCCAGTATATTCTGGCGTTAGATGGTAAAAGCAGAGCTGCCAACCCTTACGGAATTTCCGTAATTTGTTACTGAAATTGGTTTTGGTTACGGAATGACGGAAATGCGTGATTTTTTTATGGGAATTTAATTTGATTATTATTATTATTTTATTTATTATTTTTTATTTGTTTCCTCAAAACACATTACCGATGACATGACTAACTGGAAATAGTCTACTTGCTTACCAATTTTAGCCTAAGACCCAAAGGGTCCCCCCCAGGAGGCTCTCGGGGATCCCTGACAGGGACGAGAGAGCTTTCGGGGATCCCTAACAGGGACGAGAGTAGCCTCCCCTGCCCATCCGGTCAGGCGCCAGGTGGTGTCTCCTTTAGCCAGTTGTCTACTTCGCTGCTAGCGTTCGGACGCTTTTACCTGAGCCTCTGACCCTTGGAAAGACTGTGTACGGTTCGACCGTCCCTTACCGGCCTGCCTTCGCCTAGCCTCTCGGCTTCTGCTTCTGGCGTGGCCTCCGTCTTCTCTGCTAGCCCTCGTCTGGGCCTCGTGCTCTTGGCTGGCCCTGGAACCTTCTAGGCTCCCGTCGCGCGGTGGTTGTGCTTCGTCTTCCTGCCGTTCCGCCATGGACAGGTAAAGTCTCGGCCGTTTCCGACGTCTCGCCTGGCTGGGTCGGACGTCGGGCTTCGCTCGAGCTACTGTTGTTTTCTCTCCGCATTTCACGGTGAGTTTCGAGTGTTTCTTGCTTTCGAAGCTTTAAATGGCGCCCCGGTCGCCTTCATGTTTGGGTATGGGCTGCAGTTACCTAGTGCGCCTCTCCCCAGTACGCCGACCTCCCGTGACCTATTGTCCGGTACTTTGTGCTTCGTCACTCTGCCGTTCCGCCATGGAAAGGTGGAGTCTCGGCCGCTTCCTACGTCTCGCCTGGCTGGGCCGGATGTCGGGCTTCGCTCGAGCTACTGTTGTTTGTCTTTGCATTTACTGTCAGTTTCGCGTGTCTCTTAATTTTCGAAGCTTTAAATGGCGGGGTTTGTTACCCGCCGCCGGTCGCCTTTCATGTTTGGGTTTGGGTTGCAGTTACCAAGTGCGCCTCTCCCCAGTTCGGCGACTTCCAGTGACCTAGTGTCCGGTGCTTTGTGCTGCGTCACGCTGCAATTCCGCCATGAAAAGGTAAAGTCTTGGCCACTGCCTACGTCTCCCCCGGCGGGGCCGGACGTCGTGCTTGGCTCGGACTTCTGTTTGTTTTCTCTCCGCATTTCACGGTGAGTTTCGCTCATTACTTACTTCGGAGCTTTACCTGGCGGCCTTAGTTGCCCGCCGCCCATCACCTTTCATGTATGGGTATGTGTTGCAGTACCAAGTGCGTTTCTGCCCAGGACGGCGGCTTCCAGTGGCCTGGTGTCCGCCACACTGTAGACTGGGTGCCACCTGCTCCTCTGTCATCGGCTGCGCTGGCTGCCCTGCTTGACTGGAGGTTCTTGGTCTCTACTCCGGTGTTCCACCGCCGAGCGACCCGCGACTTCCGCCTTCCTTGGGACCTTCCGCGGCACGGTGGGATTGTTCAAGCGGCCCTCCGACATGGGATAGCCACTCCTATCGTCCCTGGTAAGTTTGTAGCTCTTTCGTAGACGCGTTAAGCCCGCTGACTCCTCCGGCGAGTCGCCAAGCTGGCTACGTGCCCCCCTCCCGTAAAAAGGAGCCCCGGGCACCGCGACCACGTCGCCTTAGTTCACGCGTCGGCCCTCGGCCAAACCTCAAGCCCGCTGACTCCTCCGGCGAGTCGCCAAGCCGGCTACGTGCCCCCCTCCTTGAGCCCCGGGCACCGCGACCTTGGTCGCTAATTAAGCGTCGGCCTTCGGCCCTTCTTCTAAGCCCGCTGACTCCTCCGGCGAGTCGCCCAGCCGGCTATGTGCCCCCCTCCTTGAGCCCCGGGCACGGCGACCTTGTCGCCTGTTACATGCAAAAAAAAAAAAAAAAAAAAAAAAAAAAAGAAGAAGAAGTTGACGCTCGGCCTCAGCCTAAGCCCGCTGACTCCTCCGGCGAGTCGCCAAGCCGGCTACGTGCCCCCCTCCTTGAGCCCCGGGCACCGCGACCTTGTCGCTAATTAGTTAAGCACCGGCCTTCGGCCCTCCTAAGCCCGCTGACTCCTCCGGCGAGTCGCCTAGCTGGCTCCGTGCCCCCCTCCTTGAGCCCCGGGCACCGCGACCTTGTCGCTAACTAGTCTACGCGTCGGCCTTCGGTCCTGCTCAGCCCGCTGACTCCTCCGGCGAGTCGCCAAGCCGGCTACATGCCCCCCTCCTTGAGCCCCGGGCACTGCAACCTTGTCGCCTATTGTGGACGCGTTGGCCTCCTACGCCTGCGGACTCCTCCGGCGAGCCGCTGTGCCCCCGCCTTGAACCCTGGGCACCGCGGCCTTGTCGCCAATTAGTTCACGCTTGGCCTTCGGCCCCAGCTTAAGTCCGCTGACTCCTACGGCGAGTCGTTTACCCGACTATGTGCCCCCCTCCTTGAGCCGGGCACCGCGACCTTGTCGCCTTGTTCTTACTTCGGCCTCGGTCCTGGGCCCGCTGACTCCTTTGGCGAGTCGCCTATCTGCTTGTGCCCCCTCCTTGAGCCCCGGGCACCGCGACCCTTATCGCCGGTTGGTGCCCTAGTCGGCCCTATGGCCTTCCTTCCTACCCTCTGACTCCTTCGTCGAGTCTCCCAGCCAGCTACGGTGCCCCCTCCTTGAGCTTCGGGCACTGCGTCTGGATCGTCTTTCATATACCTCGGGACTTCGGGCCGTTTTCCCCTGGCGCCTACGGCCTTTCCACGTGTTCACCGATTCTCGTCTGTTCACCGAAGTGAAGCTACTTCGCGCTCGGTTCGCGTGGATGGGTGCCCCTTGGGTACACCCAGTGCAAGTGGGGATCGACGTCTTCGCCCTCGTCACCTGGATAGTTGCGGCGCCCGACGTTCGTCGCCCGCCCGCTTGACGCCCTCCTGTGTCCCTGCCGACCTTCGCCTTCTGCTCGGCCCTGTCATTCTCCGCGGGACACCCTCTTCCCCTCTCTCTGCACCGTTCGCCTCCAGCGTCTCCCCGACCCTCTTCGGTGGATGACTCGGCGTCCTGCGTTCGCCGCTGGCCTGCTGGCGTTTTAGCCTTCGGCTCCCCGGTTCGCTGGCCACTTGCTCCTCTTCGTGCGCGCTGCCTCTGGTGGTTCTGCCGGCGCCCGTCCTTGCGGTTACACCTCCCAGCTCTAGTGGATGGCTCCTTCCCTGACCATCTCCCCTGATGCGACGTCGCAGCTGTACCGTGCTCCTGTGGCTTCCCACGCTCTTCGGCCCTGCCTGGTAGTCTCCTTAGGACCCCTTCTAGGCCTGTGGGCCCAGCGCCACCCGTGTGGTTGAGTTCCCGCCCGCTCCGACCAAGGCCCTCGCCCTTCGCGCGCAGGTCTCCGCTCTGCCTTGAGATGTTGCGTTGGTGCTCGTCGCTCGGCGCGGCTCCCCCCGCCTCGGACCCTTCGCTTCGCCTTCGGCCCTTGGTCGTCGCCGCCAGCCGGGATCTGCCCCTCGCTTCCATGCGTCCCCATGCCTCCCGCCCCCGCTGTTGTCTTCGCTTGCCGTCGACGGGTCCGTTTCCAGCCCGGCCTCTCCGGTGTGGTCTCTCCCTCAGCCCTGGGTCCTTGCGTGGATCGTGGATGCCTTGGTTGCCCGAGACCTTGTTCTTCCGTCAGCCGTTCTCCTCCTGGGTCGACCTGCGTCTGCGGTATCAGTCAGCGGTCCCACTTCGTAGGGCAGCGATGTTCTCCTCCTCCGGTTGCTCGCCTGGGCGCCCTGGTCAGCGCCTACAGTCCGACCTCTCGCCACTCGTTCACCTGGGTATGGATTCGGTGACCGACCGCGCCTTGGTGCGTCTTCACGAGCCTCGGATCCAGTCCTTGCCGTTCTAGCCCGAGGGTAGCTGCGGACGCGGCGCTCCCCACCTAACTGCGGCTCCAGCTCCTCCTCCTGGTGAGTGCGGCGGCTGATCTCCTTCCCTCGGTCTTCTGTACTCCGCCTCTGGAGGCCGTCCTCCGGCGATCTCTCTACCCTGGTGCCGATCTCTCCTGTGCTGCGCCACATCGGCTTCGCTGGACGGACATTCTTGGCTCGGCTCCCGGATTCCCCCTGACCTCGCCGCTGCCCGTCTCTCTCTGCGTCGTTGCCGGTCTCGACCGTTGGGGCGCTCTCCTTCTCCCGAATTCCGCTCGTCCGCCGGCCGCTGGCCCGAGAACCGGACTTCGCGGCACGTCAACCCGCTGGGACTGGTTGCAGTTGGCAGGCCCTCTGCGCTTGGCGATACGATCTTTGGACACAGGACCTCCTCGTCCTTCCGACAACCCCTCTTCGTGGCTTGCCTTCAGACGCAGGAGGAACCCGCTCTCCCGACCTCTGCTTCCTCCTCTATCGCCCCCTTCGCTGGTGCGAGGACAGCGTCTTCTCCCTCCCAGCCCGCCACAGTCCACGTCGCCTGTTCGTCCTGACAGTCTACCTCTTGCGACGGTGGCAGCTTCTTCACACGGATTGCGCCCTTCGCTGGGACATCCTTCGCTGGTTCTGCGCCCGTCGGGAGACTCCCCCCTTGTTCTCTTCGCCACGAAGTGGAGCCTCCGGCTTCCCCGCTTCATCTCCCTGTTCCCGACCTCTGGCCTGGTCAGTCGATGCCCTTCGATCCCTTGGGGCGGACTGGTCGTTTACACCTACCCTCCGGCGGTCCTGGTCCTCAAGTCCTGCTCAGCCTCCGGGGATGCAACGCAGTCCTTCTCCTGGTGGCCGGTCGCCCGGACCGGTTCGCGGACTTCCGACCTTCTCAGTCTCGCCACAGGTTCACCCTCCCTTTTCCCACCTCCCGCCGATGCTCTTACAGCGCCGATAGCCGCTCTTCCACCCCTGCCCCGAGCGACTTCTCCTGCACGCCTGGCGATTGTGTGGCAAGCTCTCTCTGCTGGAGGCTTCTCGAGTGCAACAGCGGATGCTATCGCTTCTGCCCGCAGACCTACCAGACGTGTCTACGAGGGAAAGTGGCGTGCTTCGTGCCTGGTGCTCTGACCGCCGCCTCTCCACTGTCGGCCTGACGACTCCTCAGCTCACGGACTTCTTCTCTGGCTCGTCCAAGACCTAGGTTGGCTCCCCTCTGGTGCAGCAGCTCTTGAGGGGTCTCTTGATCGCCGACGCCTACCGTCACCTCGGCCGTCCTGACCCAGCGCCTGCAAGGACCTGCCCGACCTTATGGCGCGTTTCGGCGTGCAGCGTCCGGTCTCCCGCCCACTTGGCCCGCGCTGGGACCTCCCTGGTCCTCCCCTGACTGACTTCGGACCGTTGAGCCGCTCCTTCTGGCCCGCTTTGCTGACGTGACTCGGAGGCCTGCTTCCTGATGACCCTCGCCACGGCGCCCCACGTCACCGAGCTCCTCGCTCTCGTCTCGCCCCGCCGGCCTGCAGTTCCGAGTGGATGGCTCAGTTCAGCTACTCCCGGATCCTTCCTTCTCGCTCAGCCTAGGTCTCCCTTGACAGCGCCTCCGGTCCTCGCCGCTCGGCCGCTTACACGACCCGGTTCCTCGGGGCACTCCGCAGCAAGATCCGGGGCAGGCACTTCGTATCTACCTGCGGCACTCCAAGTCCGTGCGGAGGGGACGGTCTCGTCCCTTGCCGCCGACCGCTGGCAGAACCGGCTTCTCAGCCCAAACGTTCTCCTCTTCGCTCCGTTGGGTATTCTGGTCCGCCTATCGCGACCTCTCCCCACAGGGAGCCGAGGCACTGAGGATCCGCGCCCATGCAATGCACGCTAGGGCCGCACGTCTCGCCTTCGCCGCGCCGGTGTGGTTAAGGACACTGTGGCGGCGGTGGGGTGGCGGGAATCTACCTTTGCCGCTTCTGCTCTGCGCCCTTACAGTCCAGCGCGACAACCTTACGCTGGTGGGCAACTTCTGCGGCGCGACACTCCCTCCAGGCGCCCTCGGCGCTTAGGCGGCACTTCGCTAAAATTGTCGGGAGTGGGTGATCAGGAGTGACGGGCCGTCTTCGTCCCTGAAGAGGTTTCTAAAAGGGGATTGTGCGGCACCCTCCTCCTCTTTGCCATTCTTCCAGTTAGTCATGTCATCGGTAATGTGTTTTGAGGAAACAAATTAATTTTTCTCTAAAATGTATTTTTTCGAAAAATACTTACCGATGACATGACTCGGAGGTCCCTCCCTCCTCCCCGCTTGCCGCTGGTAACTCCGTAGACAACTGGCTAAAGGAGACACCACCTGGCGCCTGACCGGATGGGCAGGGGAGGCTACTCTCGTCCCTGTTAGGGATCCCCGAAAGCTCTCTCGTCCCTGTCAGGGATCCCCGAGAGCCTCCTGGGGGGGACCCTTTGGGTCTTAGGCTAAAATTGGTAAGCAAGTAGACTATTTCCAGTTAGTCATGTCATCGGTAAGTATTTTTCGAAAAAATACATTTTAGAGAAAAATTAATTTTTTTGCTCCGGAGCATGTGCAGATATTCGGCTTTGCGCGCGAAACCGATCACGCGCATAGCTCGTGACGGAAGACAACATAATAACCAATCAGTGCTCGAGTTGTATTTTTTAGCAGCCAATCGTATTGCTGTTATCACGTCACTGTTCTGTGTTGCAAAGATGTCGGCGAAGTGAAAGTGTGATGCAGGTAGCTGTGGTGGGGGAGATAAACAAAAGAAAACGCGTTCCAGAGGTAGTTACATAGATAAATATCAAGCCTACAGTAAAACCGGGTTACGTGAGATGTGATGTTGTTTGTGGGAATTCGACATGGAGGATTTAATGATGTTCAGTGCCATTGCGAAGGCTTCTTAGTGTCCGCCGTGAGATGGCCTTGGTTGCCTGCTCGGCGTTAAACCCAAATAACTAACTAACTAGCTTCTTAGTGCACTACATTCCGTGAGGTAATTACTGAAGTTCCTTGGAAAATTACGGAAATTCTGATTTTCCATTACTGAAATTAATGTTGGGGGTTAGCAGCTCTGTAAAAGGTTTGTGATGAAAACCTGGCTTTTCTCAAAAATGGACATACTACCTTTTGCAATGTAACAGCAGATAATCTTGACTGTCACTTCATTCATCATTTCATGTGTATGAGTGTCATTTTGTAACCTGTGACCCTAAGCCATAACTTGCAGTAGCAGACACCAGCGCACATTAAAGTGATATTGGACACCAGCGCACATTAAAGTGATATTAACCCTTCGGCTGACGGTAGTGGTGTTTGTGGCGGTGATTCCTGCAGGACTGACCGATTGCAACTCCTACTGACAACCACAGGGTTGTGACTGTTTGCGGAAGGTGGTGGGCAGGATGTCTGTTAGTCACTGGGCATGATTATTGGAGGAAAGCTGATATGATGACCGAGTGATGACAGTGACCTGATGATGATCTGACAATGACCTTGCCATGACATTGACTTGATGTTGACCTGATGCTGACCTGACCTTAACATTGTCCTCAAATTGGCCAGGTGACATGTTAATGATGACCTACATGCGGATGACCTGTTGTTGACATAATGATGACCTGATAATTCATGACCTTGACCTGCTGATGCTGGTGTTGTGTGTGTAGCACGGGATGACGATCCATGCGCGCATCACCAAGATCGACATCGACCGCTTCCAGGTGGAGCTGACGAGCAAGTCATCGGACCTGATGGACAAGGAAGGCCAGTGGAAGTGAGTCCCCTGGTCTTTGTTCTAGCTGTTCCATTTCTCTTGATTGCATGGCTGGACATAGCAAAAAGCATATATCCAGTGAAATATACTAGAATCTGTTTGGAGCAACATTTTGCAAGAAAAAGGTCATTTTAGCAACAGCTGCTATCTCAACAGAAGTCTTGAAAGGAAAAACAATTGTCACCTGTCATTCAAGGCCATCATTTAGGTGGCTACAGCCACAGTCACAGTCACAGCTACAGCCACCTTCACATCTACGGCCACAGTTACAGCCACAGTCACAGCTACAGCCACCTTCACATCTACGGCCACAGTTACAGCCACAGTAACGGCTACAGCCACTAAAATGATGATCTTTAATGACAGGTGATCTGCCACAAAGGCGTTCCCTCAAAACAGATTGTGCTGTACACATGCCATGTGTGCCCACTGAGACCTAAGGTGACAGTGTCCAAGTTTAGGAGTTGTTAAACGCCTGTGCTGGACTGAGGTTCATCATGATAGGTCAAGGGTGGTGCCAAAATATCTTGGAGCCTTATTCTGGCATTTGCTGAAACGTTGATGTGGAGAAAGACGTGTATATACTGTGTGACTGGCGGTGTGTGTACAAGACATGTATATACTGTGTGACTGGCGGTGTGTGTACAAGATGTGTATATACTGTGTGACTGGTGGTGTGTGTACAAGACGTGTATATACTGTGTGACTGGCGGTGTGTGTACAAGTGCTTGTTATGCTGCAGGCCGCAGAAAGACATCTACTACGACTTTGACCTTGAGAAGTCCGAGATTGAGAGGGAGACGGAGAAACTCAAACTACAGGCACGACAAAGTGAGTAATAATAATAATTCAAACAACAGGCACAACAAAGTGAGTAATAATAATAATTCCAGTTATTATATCGGTGCTTACCCAATGCTGCTGATTGGCTCAAAGCGCTGCAAAGTGAACCCAGACGCTACGCTCACGTGACACGTGCATTCACTCTGAAGACGAACACAGCACAAGACAAATGCAGGACAAGACAAACACAGGACAAGACAAACACAGCACCAGACAAACACGAGGCAGTCACTTGGTGCAAAGGGTGGGCTCAGCTACTGAAGTTACAGAAATGTTGATCGCTTGTATTTGAAATTTATAGACTGGCCTGAAACTGGTACCAGGTACCTGGGGTAGGGCAGTGATCAGTTAGGACCTTGGTTTGTTGACTGCTAGAAATGCAATATGAGCGACGCTGTGGGTATCAGGACGTTAAAGGTAGGTAGGTATGTAGGTAGGTAAAGTACTGTCTTTAGAGTGTACCCTGTCTTGCTGTAGGTAGGTAAAGTACTGTCTTTAGAGTGTACCCTGTCTTGCTGTAGGTAGGTAAAGTACTGTCTTTAGAGTGTACCCTGTCTTGCTGTATGTAGGTAAAGTACTGTCTTTAGAGTGTACCCTGTCTTGCTGTAGGTAGGTAAAGTACTGTCTTTAGAGTGTACACTGTCTTGCTGTAGGTAGGTAAAGTACTGTCTTTAGAGTGTACCCTGTCTTTCTGTAGGTAGATAAAGTACTGTCTTTTAGAGTGTACCCTGTCTTGCTGTAGGTAGGTAAAGTACTGTATTTAGAGTGTACCCTGTCTTGCTGTATGTAGGTAAAGTACTGTCTTTAGAGTGTACCCTGTCTTGCTGTAGGTAGGTAAAGTACTGTCTTTAGAGTGTACCCTGTCTTGCTGTAGGTAGGTAAAGTACTGTCTTTAGAGTGTACCCTGTCTTGCTGTAGGTAGGTAAAGTGCTGTCTTTAGAGTGTACCCTGTCTTGCTGTAAGTAGGTAAAGTACTCTCTTTAGAGTGTACCCTGTCTTGCTGTAGGTAGGTAAAGTACTCTCTTTAGAGTGTACCCTGTCTTGCTGTAGGTAAAGTGCTGTCTTTAGAGTGTACCCTGTCTTGCTGTATGTAGGTAAAGTACTGTCTTTAGAGTGTACCCTGTCTTGCTGTAGGTAGGTAAAGTACTGTCTTTAGAGTGTACCCTGTCTTGCTGTAGGTAGGTAAAGTACTGTCTTTAGAGTGTACCCTGTCTTGCTTTGTTTGGCATCCTGTCTCGGAAGACAATGGAGTATATGCGCTTGCTGGGTCAGTCACTGGAGTGACCTCTCCAGGGCGCAAGCCTGGGCGAAGTGTATGGAGATCCTGGGGTGCCCAGTCGTCAAGATCCCCCTCTCGGCCTCGCTGATGTATCCAAAGGAATGCAAAGCAGTACGTTTGGCACCAGTTTGGCTGCAGGAGCTGCCAGAACAGTGCGTGAATACAGGCAGCTGTCTGCCTTCGGGGCTCCACTCCTGATTTGAAGGGTTTACTCCCCCACATTTGGACCCCCACCCGGGTCTGCCCTGGGGGACTTGGGTGGGGTTAGGTATTTTTTAGTTCCCAGGGTCACCCTGGTCAGCCCCACAGGGTGGGTTTTTCTCTCTATTCTGGGGCATGTGTTTCTGTCTACCCTTTGTCCATTCACCTGTATTTGCCTTTTTAAAAACTCTCCCTACTGTCTGCACTGCCTGTAGCTCTTGATATTGGATGTGTGTTGCTAAATGGTCTTCGCTTTATTTAGGCCCCATGTGTTAGGTTTATTTAATGTATTTGACCGGCTGGTGACATACATTCAATGTTCTGTTTATTTATTTATTTTTTTTCACAAGCAGTGCAGGCACGTCCTGAGAAAGCCTTGTTGCTGTCGGGACGTTAAGCAATGTACAATCAATCAATCAATCCCCCACATTTGGCCATTGGATCCAACCTGATCTCCTCCGTCCTCTAGCCGTTGGCTGTCAGAAACAGCTCATCCGCCTAGTGGTGCAATGTGAACACCACCCCCTCACGTGGTTTAGCCCACCAGCTGAGGTGGTTTGCCAGGGTGTGGCGCTTGGAGCCAGCACGTGAGAGATTAAGGAGATGGATGAGGACCAGTGATGCCCGTCCGTCCTATGTAGAACGCAGCTGCCGAACAGCAAAGGTGCTACCTCTATCCAGAGCCCCCTACACCCCTGTCTTGCTGTAGGTAGGTAATGTGCTGTCTTTAGAGTGTACCCTGTCTTGCTGTAGGTAGGTAAAGTGCTGTCTTTAGAGTGTACACTGTCTTGCTGTATGTAGGTAAAGTACTGTCTTTAGAGTGTACCCTGTCTTGCTGTAGGTAGGTAAAGTGCTGTCTTTAGAGTGTACCCTGTCTTGCTGTAAGTAGGTAAAGTACTCTCTTTAGAGTGTACCCTGTCTTGCTGTAGGTAGGTAAAGTACTCTCTTTAGAGTGTACCCTGTCTTGCTCGAGGTAAAGTGCTGTCTTTAGAGTGTACCCTGTCTTGCTGTATGTAGGTAAAGTACTGTCTTTAGAGTGTACCCTGTCTTGCTGTAGGTAGGTAAAGTACTGTCTTTAGAGTGTACCCTGTCTTGCTGTAGGTAGGTAAAGTGCTGTCTTTAGAGTGTACCCTGTCTTGCTGTATGTAGGTAAAGTACTGTCTTTAGAGTGTACCCTGTCTTGCTGTAGGCACTGTCTTTAGAGTGTACCCTGTCTTGCTGTATGTAGGTAAAGTACTGTCTTTAGAGTGTACCCTGTCTTGCTGTAGGTAGGTAAAGTGCTGTCTTTAGAGTGTACCCTGTCTTGCTGTAGGTAGGTAAAGTACTGTCTTTAGAGTGTATCCTGTCTTGCTGTAGGTAGGTAAAGTGCTGTCTTTAGAGTGTACCCTGTCTTGCTGTATGTAGGTAAAGTGCTGTCTTTAGAGTGTACCCTGTCTTGCTGTATGTAGGTAAAGTACTGTCTTTAGAGTGTACCCTGTCTTGCTGTAGGTAGGTAAAGTGCTGTCTTTAGAGTGTACCCTGTCTTGCTGTAGGTAGGTAAAGTACTGTCTTTAGAGTGTACCCTGTCTTGCTGTAAGTAGGTAAAGTACTGTCTTTAGAGTGTACCCTGTCTTGCTGTATGTAGGTAAAGTACTGTCTTTAGAGTGTACCCTGTCTTGCTGTATGTAGGTAAAGTACTGTCTTTAGAGTGTACCCTGTCTTGCTGTAGGTAGGTAAAGTACTGTCTTTAGAGTGTACCCTGTCTTGCTGTAAGTAGGTAAAGTACTGTCTTTAGAGTGTACCCTGTCTTGCTGTAGGTAGGTAAAGTACTGTCTTTAGCGTGTACCCTGTCTTGCTGTAGGTAGGTAAAGTACTGTCTTTAGAGTGTACCCTGTCTTGCTGTAGGTAGGTAAAGTGCTGTCTTTAGAGTGTACCCTGTCTTGCTGTAGCCCCACCCGGGTCTGCCCAGGGGACTTGGGTGGGGTTAGGTATTTTTTAGTTCCCAGGGTCACCCTGGTCAGCCCCACAGGGTGGGTTTATCTCTCTATTCTGGGGCATGTGTTTCTGTCTACCCTTTGTCCATTCACCTGTATTTGCCATTTTAAAACTCTCCCTACTGTCTGCACTGCCTGTAGCTCTTGATATTGGATGTGTGTTGCTAAATGGTCTTAGCTTTATTTAGGCCCATGTGTTTTACCGGCTGGCGACATACATTCAATGTTCTGTTTAGTTTTTTTTTCACAAGCAGTGCAGGCACGTCCTGAGAAAGCCTTGTTGCTGTCGGGACGTTAAGCAATGTACAATCAATCAATCAATGTCTTGCTGTAGGTAGGTAAAGTACTGTCTTTAGAGTGTACCCTGTCTTGCTGTAAGTAGGTAAAGTACTGTCTTTAGAGTGTACCCTGTCTTGCTGTAGGTAGGTAAAGTACTGTCTTTAGAGTGTACCCTGTCTTGCTGTAGGTAGGTAAAGTACTGTCTTTAGAGTGTACCCTGTCTTGCTGTAAGTAGGTAAAGTACTGTCTTTAGAGTGTACCCTGTCTTGCTGTAGGTAGGTAAAGTACTGTCTTTAGAGTGTACCCTGTCTTGCTGGCGGAGGTACCCTTTAACCCAATGATGATTTAGCCCTGGTGCACTGCAGCAAGAGATTGATCAAACATTATTCAAGGGTAGTGCCAGATTAGCTTGGCGCCTGATGGTACCATGCTAATCTGGCACTACCCTTGAATTATCATGTTCGATGCATCTCCTGCAACTGCTGCATAGTCATTATGTGACAGTGGAGCTAATAGACTACGACTGGGTCACATGAGCGTGCTTAAGGCATCGGGTTGCGAAGGTGTACCTTGGGTTGAGCCACAGAGCAGGCGGTGCTAAGCTGTGACACTGACGGCTAGGGTTCAAATGACTCGTCAGAACTGTGCACACGTTTATGTAGGCTGTCAGGCTGTTTAAATTCTGCTCCAGCTGCTGTACGAGATGGTTGGCTCTAGCAGGGCGCCTTGCATAGCGGCTGTACAAGATATTTGGCTCTAGCAAGACGCCTGGCATAGCGGCTGTACAAGATGGTTGGCTCTAGCAGGGTGCCTTGCATAGTGGCTGTACAAGATGGTTGGCTCTAGCAGGGCGCCTTGCATAGCGGCTGTACAAGATATTTGGCTCTAGCAAGACGCCTGGCATAGCGGCTGTACAAGATGGTTGGCTCTAGCAGGGTGCCTTGCATAGTGGCTGTGCAAGATGGTTGGCTCTAGCAGGGCGCCTTGCATAGCGGCTGTACAAGATATTTGGCTCTAGCAAGACGCCTGGCATAGCGGCTGTACAAGATGGTTGGCTCTAGCAGGGTGCCTTGCATAGTGGCTGTACAAGATGGTTGGCTCTAGCAGGGTGCCTTGCATAGCAACTGTACAAGATATTTGGCTCTAGCAAGAGGCCTGGCATAGCGGCTGTACAAGATGGTTGGCTCTAGCAGGGTGCCTTGCATAGCGGCTGTACAAGATGGCTCTAGCAGGGCGCCTTGCATAGCGGCTGTACAAGATGGTTGGCTCTAGCAGGGCACCTTGCATAGCGGCTGTACAAGATGGCTCTAGCAAGGCGCCTGGCATAGTGGCTGTACAAGATGGTTGGCTCCAGCAAGGCACCTTGCGTAGCGGTTCTGCTCAGGGTGTATGTTCACTCAAGCAGCTAACTAACCTCTGCTGGACACTGTACACCAGAAGTCATTCAGCCTTGGGTGCTGTACAGCAAGCTCCAAAATGTCCCCATTCAGCTCTTACCACATCGGCTACACAGAGTGTGATGGTTGTTATTGTGGTGCTGGTGTTGGTTTCAGCGTACATCAAGCGTGTGATCGCCCACCCCAACTTTAAGAACATCGGCTACAAGGAGTGTGAGAAAGCCATGGAGAAGATGGACCAGGGTGACGTCATCATTCGCCCCAGCAGCAAGGTCAGTCACCGGGGCAGTGGACAGGAGGAAGAACGCCCAGTGAATGGTGCTGGGAAAAAGATGTGCATGTTGATGACGGTGATCGCGCGTTAACCTCGTTGCTGCCAGTGCCCGCCCATTTTGTTTTGAAATCATTGTCAGTTCTACATCCACGATCCCCGCTGTTGAAAGAATGTAGTCCTGTGCCAGCCACTAAGCAAGGTGCTCCGCTATAGCGGAGCACCTTGCTTAGTGGCTGGCGCAGGAACAAAGTCACCTCAACAGGGACATAGACCATCATAGGTCCTGCGACTTGGGGGGGGGGGGGGGGGGGGCGGCTTTTGTGGAGGCATTTAAGTTCAGTGTAATAATCCCCAGCCGTCAAAGGCACATGGAAACAAAGTGATTTCAGTAAGAGGCATAGATCCTCATGAGCCCTCAAAACTGTGGGGCTATTGAGTGGTGAGTGGTGTTGGGCTGACAGTGATGGGATTAAAAATGCAAGACTTGGTAACTCGGTGTCCGTCCAACAAACGTTGGTCTCAGCAAGAGACATAGATCCTCATGAGTCTCCGCAACTGCGGGGGCTCATGAGGATCTATGTCTCTTGCAGTTGGATCATGTTGATTATGTCCCAGCTCTGTCAGGCCAACGTTACCGAGTGAAAGATGCGGCTTAGAAGCCTGAATATCGCGGGCCGATTCTGCCTGGTCCAGAGGGCAGCTGTGACACAGACGAGGGTCGAAGTCTGGTGACACTGACAGCTTCACTGCAGGCCTTGCACGGTGTCTTTGGTTCCTAGTCCCCAGTAGCAAAACGTCTTCAGGCTCACGATGGCCGCAGTGGGCCCGCGCACCGCCCTGTGCGGGCCATGATGGGTACAAGGACCTTTGCTGACTGGGATGTCGCTTGCTGTTCCGCTTGTGTCCTGCACTGTGAACATGTTTTGTATTTGCAGGGTTCTGACCATCTGACCGTGACGTGGAAGGTGTGTGACAACGTGTTGCAGCACATCGACGTGCGGGAGGAGGGCAAGGAGAACACGTTCTCTCTCGGCAAGTCGCTGTGGATAAACGATGAGGTGCGTAGTCTGCACGCCCATCCTCTAGCTTGTTGGTTGTTGTGCATCATTAACTCGAGACAGTGAATGCAGGGATTGGTGTGATGTCATTGGATATGTGTGATGTCATTTGATATGTGTGATGTCATTTGATTTGTGTGATGTCATTTGATATGTGTGATGTCATTTGATATGTGTGATGTCATTTGATTTGTGTGATGTCATTTGATATGTGTGATGTCATTTGATATGTGTGATGTCATTTGATTTGTGTGATGTCATTTGATATGTGTGATGTCATTTGATAGGTGTGATGTCATTTCATTTGTGTGATGTCATTTGATATGTGTGATGTCATTTGATATGTGTGATGTCATTTGATTTGTGTGATGTCATTTGATTTGTGTGATGTCACTTGAAGCTGCCACCAAACGTGCTGTCTCTCTCATCTTATCTCGCATCGACTACTGCAACTCTCTCCTTTCCGGCCTCCCTCACTCCACCACTTTCACTCTCCAACGCGTCCAGAACAACGCTGCCCGCCTCGTCCTCAGAAAGAAAAAATCCGACCACGTCACTCCCCTGCTCAAACTCCTTCACTGGCTCCCCATCCCCCAACGCATCCAATACAAAATTCTGTCTCTCTGCTACAAATCCCTGAACAACTGCGCTCCTGCCTATCTCTCCAACTTACTTCACCCCTACACTCCGCCTCCACATCCCTCACACCAAACTCAACACTTTCGGCCCCCGCTCCTTCTCCGTCTACGGTCCATCCACCTGGAACACTCTCCCACTCTCTCTCCGTCAGAAACACTCTCCTCCTTTCAGTCTGCCCTGAAAACTCGCCTCTTTCAACAGGTTTAGCACTATATCACCACACTCCCGATCCCAAGCTGACCGTCGTAATGTATTTCACCATTTGTGGTACGTGAGTCATTGTCTAAAGCGTGCGCATGCGTGCGCGAGTTGTGAGTGCGCGCTTAGAGTTATAATTATTATAAGCGCATTATAAATACCGTAATTATTATTTATGTCATTTGATATGTGTGATGTCATTTGATATGTGTGATGTCATTTGTTATGTGTGATGTAATTTGTTATGTGTGATGTCATTTATGTGTGATGTCATTTATGTGTGGTGTCATTTGATATGTGTGATGTCATTTGTTATGTGTGATGTCATTTGTTATGTGTGATGTCATTTATGTGTGATGTCATTTGATATGTGTGTCATTTGTTATGTGTGATGTCATTTGTTATGTGTGATGTCATTTGTTAAGTGTGATGTCATTTGTTATGTGTGATGTCATTTGATATGTCTGATGTCATTTGTTATGTGTGATGTCATTTGATATGTCTGATGTCATTTGTTCAGGAGTTTGAAGACCTGGACGAGATCTTGGCGCGTCACATCCAGCCCATGGCAGCCACTGTGCGTGATATCATGGTGCACCGATACTTCCGCACAGTTGACAAGCGCGAGGCTCTCGACAAAATGCTTACTGACGACAAGAAGAAAATGCCCTCTAAGTGAGTGATGCGGTCCCTAACGTTGCATTATCCTCAAAACAAGCACAGGACAAAGTGTTTGGTCTATAAGACTTACAACAAGAAGTGAACTCTCTGCAATTGAGTGGCCAAATGCAAACGATACGCTAGTACCTATTCATTCATTTGCAGGCATGGGAATTGTCCGCGAAATCCGCGGGATTCCGTGAAGAAGAAGAAATTGTCCGCGAAATTAAAAAGGCGTCTCCGCGAAATTAAAAAGGCGTCTCCGCGAAAAAAAACATTGTGGGTAGCAAAACGAGCAGAGCACCGGTTTAACACCGCGGGCAGGATACGACGCGGCAGGCTGTGTCCGCAACCCGCACTGGTGGCCGAGTGTGCCGTGCTGTGCAGTAAATCTAGGTATTTAGGTGGGCAGACGCGCACTGTATTTGCCGAGTTTTTGGCCCCTGAAATCAAGGCGCCGTGACCCCCCCCCCCCCCCCACCCCCCCTGTTGTTTGATCTTTCGGCCGCAGGTCTAGCTTCGTGGAGGCCTGAGGTTGAAGGCCTAGTTTCAGATGATTTTAGCTTGGACAATTCCCATGCCTGATTTGACAATGTTTAACCCTTTTAGCTCCACGGGTGTTTATCCCAAATTGTGCAAGTGCTACTGAACGACTATGCACTAGTTGCAGGAGGTGGATTGATCATGATAATTCAAGGGTAGTGCCAGATGAGCTTGGCGCCTGAAGGCGCCAAGCTCATCTGGCACTACCCTTGAATTATCATGATCAATCTGTGTCCTGCTGCAGGGTCCTGGGGCTAAATGGGTTAACTGCGGATTTCTAATGTCAGGCGCACGAAGCTTTCAATTGTTTTAGCCTGCAAAACGTTCAAGTGTTGGTTGTTTTGGGGTTTTTTTTGCCCAAAAATCATTGAATGGTTCTATCCCGCAAAACGTTTTGAGTTGCAACCTTTCTGCGTGGCTTTGTGCAGGATTCCGTACGTGTTCAGCGTGTGTCGACAGTACCCGGGCAAGTTCCTGCTCTCGTACATGCCGCGCAACAAGGCTCGACACGAGTACCTGTCCATCACGCCGGACGGCATCAAGTATCGCCAACAGGTCTTCTCCTCCCTCAACAGCGTCATTCGCTGGTTCAAGGAGCACTTCAGGGACCCCATGCCAGGTGCCACATCAACTGCTTTACTGCTGGCACACCACCACAACCCCACATGCAAGAGGCATAGATCCTCATGAGCCCCCACAATTGCGGGGGCTCATGAGGATCTATGCCCCTTGTTGGTCCCACTTGTGTCCACACTCCTCAGACGAATGAAAGGACATGAACCCCTTTGCCCACAGACTTTTTAGTCTTCAACCCTTTCAGCACCAACACCCTGCAGCAGGAGATGGACTGACCATGATAATTCAAGGGTAGTGCCAGATTAGCTTGGCGCCTGCGCCAAGCTAATCTGGCACTACCCTTGAATTATCATGGTCAATCCATCTCCTGCAAGTGCTACATAGTCATTAAGTAACACTTCCAAACTTGGGAAAAGCACCCGCGGTGCTAAAAGGGTTAGCCATGCATTATGTACTGCACCAATGTATGAGCTGTGTAGCACGCTGTAAATACTTCCTGGTTTGCAGGTACCCCAGTCAGCGCTCGGACTCCCATGGTGGGTTCAGCGTACGCTACACCCAGTGTGGGCCTGCAAGGTGAGAAACGTTACTGTCAGCTCTGCTAACGTCCATCAGTGGCAGCAGGCTCACAACATAAGCAGCAACGCGAGAGAAGGACAGTTGAAAATTATAGAAATGTTCTGGTGAACCAGACATGTAACTGGCTGGTCACCGATGGTGAGTGTGTCACATGGGTCCCAGCGGTGACCGGCCTGTGACAGATTCACCAAAAACTTTCTTTGGTTTTCATCTGTCTTCTCTCGCTTTGTTGCTGTTGTGATGCGTGAAGTCGCTCACACCTACCAGGTGAACTACTGACCAGTGTCACTAACAACAGTGTACCTGTTGCAGAAAATGGATCGATCATGATAATTCAAGGGTAGTGCCAGATTAGTTTGGCGTTATCAGGCGCAAAGGTAATCTGACACCATCTTTGAATTTACCCTGGTCATCTGCGCTAGATGGGTTGACCGTTGGGCTAGTGCTTGTGTCGCCAGGGTGCCTGCACGAGTCGCGATGACAAAAAGCGCTCGTGACGGCTGAAGGGTTAAACCCCTACCAGGTGAACATCTAGTTACTGCCAGTGTGCCAGGTGAAATCTACCCTAGCTTCCTCCGCTCTGCCTCCGACCCTCTCCGCCTTCACATCCCTCGCACCAAACTCAACACTTTCAGCCCCCGCTCCTTCTCCGTCTACGGTCCATCCACCTGGAACACTCTCCCACTCTCTCTCCATCAGAAACACTCTCTCTCCTCCTTCCAGTCCGCCGTCAAAACTCACCTCTTTCAACAGTTTTAGCACTATACCACCACACTCCCCACCCCAAGCTGACCGTCGTAATGTATTTCACTATTTGTGGTACGTGAGTCATTGTCTAAAGCGTGCGCATGCGTGCGCGAGTTGTGAGTGCGCGCTTAGAGTTATAATTATTATAAGATAAGCGCATTATAAATACTGTAATTATTCTTATTATTATTAGCACAGTCAGCACACCTGTTTCTGCACAGTTGGTATGGCAAGACACTAGACAGCCCATGGCAAACTGACCCGGAAATAGGCCCGGTGACAACATTGTGCAGTCGGTACATTCTGTGACAAGTGTGATTTTCACTGTACATAGCTGCCAACCCTCCCGATTTTATCGGGAATTTCCCGATTTTTTTTTAATTCCCGATTCTCCGGTTTTTTGTACATTTCTCCCGATTTTCATATTTTCAAGCTTTGTTTTAAAATTCGAGGCATTTTGGCGTACCGCGCGGGGTCAAGCGCCTGTAGTTGAGAGCCTACCGCTATACTGTACCGCTAAGCTTTCGGGGACCCACAGCCAGTCTTGATTACGCATGCGCGGCAAATTCCGTCCATTCTGTTTGTTCCGGTTCCTTCGAATTTGCCCTCGAGCACATGCTCAACGATCTTCACAACTGGTCACAGAGTATTTTCGATTTTCAACAAAATCATGCCTCCTAAGAAGCAGAAGTGTTTGGTGAAGTTCCATCCAGACTACAAGCGTTCCTTTCTTTACATCGACGAATCGAGAAAGGGGGAACACTTTGCCTTTTGTAAAATGTGCCGGGCGGACATAAACATCGGTCACGGCGGCCAAAAAGACATCAGTCTGCACGAAAAACGTAAGAAACACCAAGTATAAGTATAAGTAGCGAAGTATAATGAAGAAAAAATAAAGACTGTCTGGCGGTCAGACTGAATGATGAATTGAATAAACAAAGGAATACATGAAAAAGTAAGAGCATCTTGTGAAATAATTATGAAAGTGTGGAACAGAAACCGAAAGAGACGAGAGAGAGAGAGAGAGAGAGAGAGAGAGGACTTGCTGTTGAAGGCAAAATCAGCAACATCTCAGTCCCTGAAGGCTGCTGATAAACTTTGAATTTTGTTTCAAAGAGAGGCCTCCAAACTGCCTTCAAAATGCTGTTTTCGTTTCCATTGTCCTTGATTTAGTTTGTTCATCTATGATTTTTTTGTGCTGATGTGAATGTAAATAAACTTCAAACTGTAGGATACAAACTGGTCATTATTTTGATTTTTGCTTCAAGGAGAGGCCTCCAAACTGCCTTCAAAATGCTGATTTTTCGTTTCCATTGATTTATTTTGTTCAGCCATGATTTTTTTTGTGCTGATGTGAATGTAAATAACTTCAAACTAAAGGATACAAACTGGTTATTATTTTGAATTTTGCTTCAAGGAGAGGCCTCCAAACTGCCATCAAAATGCTGATTTTCGTTTACGAGCGGGGGGCGTAGCCCCCCTAAACCCCCCAGCGGGGCGCTGCCCCTGCACCCTGCCGGGGCCTAGGCGGCCCCTGGACCCCGGCCAGTCAGGATTTTTATTTCTCCAAAGTTGGCAGCTATGCACTGTATTAGAGTTAACATTAGAGTCTCACAACTTGAACTTGCTATCTGTTGCCTTCACTGAGCAATGTCTGGACTTGCTATCTGTTGCCTTCACTGAGCAATGTCTCCAATTTAACCCTTTGGCTCTCTGTACCAGTCTTGTCACGATTCCTGCAGGAATGACAACACCCTAACATCCTGCAGGAATCGTGGCGACAAAAACTGCTACCAACATAAAAACAGTTAACTCATTCATGGCCAGCCACATCTGGATGCGTGGCATAAGCTGCACATCCAGATGCACGTGGCATAAGCTGCACATCCAGATGCACGTGGCATAAGCTGCACATCCAGATGCACGTGGCATAAGCTGCACATCCAGATGCACGTGGCATAAGCTGCACATCCAGATGCACGTGGCATAAGCTGCACATCCAGATGCACGTGGCATAAGCTGCACATCCAGATGCACGTGGCATAAGCTGCACATCCAGATGCACGTGGCATAAGCTGCACATCCAGATGCACGTGGCATAAGCTGCACATCCAGATGCACGTGGCATAAGCTGCACATCCAGATGCACGTGGCATAAGCTGCACATCCAGATGCACGTGGCATAAGCTGCACATCCAGATGCACGTGGCATAAGCTGCACATCCAGATGCACGTGGCATAAGCTGCACATTCAGATGCACGTGGCATAAGCTGCACATCCAGATGCACGTGGCATAAGCTGCACATCCAGATGCACGTGGCATAAGCTGCACATCCAGATGCACGTGGCATAAGCTGCACATTCAGATGCGGCTGGCCGCGAATGAGTTTAGATTGAAATACATGGTAACCTGTCAATTTTTGCCTGTCTAGGTATGACCCCTGGACGTGGTGTTGGCGGTATGTACGGCAGTTTGTCCCAGGCCACGCCTCAAGCCGCCACCCCGCAGTTTGGATCTCGTAACTTCCCCGGTGGTTATGGCGCAGGCATGGGATTCCAGGTCAGTGTCACCATGCACAGACAGACACACGCATACATGGACAATCGCAAATGGACACAACACACACACACATGGACACACAAACACACATGGACACACACACACACATGGACACACACACACATGGACACACACACACATGGACACACACACACACATGGACACACACACACATGGACACACACACACATGGACACACACACACATGGACACACACACACATGGACACACACACACACACTCATTTAACCTCGATGCCGCATTCCTCGGATGTTGTAGATGTCGCATAATTTGTTTCTTCAAAAACATTACCGATGACATGACTGAATGGAAGTGTCTACTACTTACTCATTCTAGCCTAAGAGCCAGTTGTGTTAAGACACAACCCGGGAGGCACTCGGGGAACCCCGAGGGGACCAAGAGTTGTCTCCCTATACCCACCACCCGGAAGCCGGGTGTACCCATAATCCCTCAGTCTAGTCTACTTAGGCGCACGATTCGGTCGTCTTGCGCTCGGCTCTAGCCTACAGACCTTGGTTTTCGACCGTTCTCGGGTTCGGACTTGCTGTTAGCATGAAGAGCGGGAGATAGGATCGTTTCGTCGGCCCTGCCTGTGCTGCTGCGTGGTTTTCTCGTCCCCACTGCTTGGCGCCTGCGCTTCGGCCTCTGGTGAGCTGTCCGGTGATCTTCGCCGGTCGTGCCAGGCGGGTTTTTGGACGTCTCCCCCCGTTCCCCTTCGGCGGAGAGGTAAGGTAGCGGGATTGACCCTCGGCTGGTTCCCGGGCTGGGCACTGGTTGTGCAGGTACGAAGTTTTTCGTCTTCTTCTCACTGTAATTGCGCCCCCACTCACCTTCGGTGAATCGTAGAGAAGTTTCCTACGCTTTTGTACCTTGGGTGTGGAGAATTCTTTTACTCCATGGCCTGATTAGCTGAGTGGCACAGCTTGAGTCACGCCTTGTCATCGCGTGGTTTGTTCGGGACCAGCGCCTGTTCTGTTTTCGCTCACGGGTGATGGATTTAAGCGCACACTCGCATACGCAGGCATACGCGGTAGACAAGTGCTCACGTACCTTAGAGAGTGGATATACGTTCCGGCGGGCAGCTGGGGGGTTTACGCTCCTTGGCTGGGCGGGCCCCTCGTGGCATGTCCACATAAAGTGGTGATTTTCTGCCCCAGATGTTTTTTCTTGTCTTGATTGTCATTGCGTATTGAGTTGTACAGCATGCGGCCGGTGTTGGTTTTTTTTTTTTTTTCCACACACGGTCACCCTTAGTAATAATGTTTGGGGGCCTGACTCCGTTTGTCACAAGGGTTGATACATATGTTGTTGCTCACATTAGCACTTGACGGCGGTGAATCTACCTCGTTACTGCACTGCTAGATTGCAGACGTGCAGTTTGGTACCTCGCTTCCGTCATGACGTATTCGTCTTTTGTGTACATATGTTGTTCCCTCGCCTTAGCGCTTGGCGGCAGTGGGCCTGCTTGCTTACTGCACGGCTAGTTGTCGGCATGCAGTTTGCAGACCTTTTTACCCAAGAATACACCTTTTGGAGAAACTGACAACTCACTGGCTTGGGAATAATTACACATAAAGAAAGGTGAGGTCCAAAGTACACAATTAGTCAGTGGAAAGTACACTGACTACACCCAGGGGGTAAACAGGTCTGAGTTTGGTACCTCGCTTCTGTCATGACATGTTTGACTTTTGATACATATGTTGGTTGCTCACCTTAGTGCTTGAGGGCAGTGAGTCTACCTTCTTGCTGCACTGCTGGCGTGCAGGCTTGACAGTCTGTTACCCCGCTTGGTGCTTGTGTGTTTTGTTGTTACGAAGGCTACTTTCGTGGCTTAGTCCCACAGGACTCGCCCGCAGGCCTTCGGGTGTTATCTGTTGCAGGGATGCGCTACCCATTCACACAGATGACAGTGGCTAGTTCAGCCCCCAGGGGTCTTTCGCCACTGCACCGGATGCCCCGCCGACCATGCTTGCCTTGCAAGCGATCGGCACCGGTTTAGGCGCCTTCCAGACACTGCGGGTTCCGCACGACAACGGACGGCCCTGGGAGAGAAGCCACACCGGATGTCGCGATTAGTGCGCGAGCATGGATCGTGGAGGCCGCTGCCAGGGGGAGCGCACGGGAACAGCCTCTGGCAAGGCCCGCTCGGAAAGACAATTACGCACACGTCCGACGTCTTAGGACGTTGCAGTACACTACCACCTTGAGAGGACAAGCAGCTTCTCGGCTGTGAGCCCCAGCCCGGCTGCTACTGGTAGGTGTGTTCTTCATGTCCAGGCAGCGCCCATTGGGACTAGGCCTGTCTTCCGACACGGGAGGTGCCTCCTTCCACATTGGGATGATTGCGTCACCTGGCCTCAGCAGCGCGGATGGCAGCATTGAAGCGTCTGCAGGCGGGAGCGACCTATGCTGTTGGTGCTTGAAGGATCCCGTTCCGCCCCGATGAAGAGGGGCATGCCGATGTCCTTCACGCAAGGCAGATGTTCCGGTGGCCGTCGGACAACCACTGGGTCGGGTCTCCTATGCGCAGGATGTGGATACGCCTTCCAACGTATCCTTGGCACCGGTCGCTTGAGACCAGGACGTCCCTGTGGGATTCCCCACACCGGATTCAGTGGACTAGTGCACGAAGTGGGCCTGGATCGATGAGGCCGCTTCCAGGAGGGAGCGCGCCCGGACTAAGACTTCCAAGAAGCCATGTCCACTATCTGCCCCACTTGTCTCCAAGAAGCCCGCGGGATCCCGCTGGGGGTCCCCCTTACCGGCAAGAAAGCCCGCCTCCCTCGGAGCCCGGCTCAGAGACTTTCACGTGCACGTCCAGTAAGAATGCTCGTCTCCAAGGAAGCGGAGACTACTATCAACACAGTTCCGGGACACCTCTCGTCCCGCTCGCTCTGCGTGGCGCCAGAGTAGGGACCACTTTCGGACTGCTGAGGACATGCAAGCTATGCGGAGGCTTCCAGTGGCCGTCGGATAACCATACAGTCTGTCTCCTGTGCGCTGGGTGTGCTTCCGACCACTCTTGTAACGTCTGTGCTACCTGGCCGGAGCTGCGATGGTCTAATCTCTGGAACTTTAGAGGAGGGAGACTCCTACCCTCTCGGGTACTTGAAGATTGCCGAGACGCCTTCCGCTGTGCCCCCGGCACCGGACGTGCGAGACCAGCTGGATCCGACACAGAAAACGCCACTGAGTAATCGAGGGATTAGTGCAGTGTGGGAGTTCGACCGTCAAGACCGCCTCCGTTAGAGAGCGCGCCCGGATACAGCTGGTGGAAAGAACCCGCCTCTCCCAAGAGCCTGGTTTGGTGGGACGCTCGTGGCGTCCCTCCTCCACCGTCGTTCCCCACTCGTCTCTGAAGAAGCCGCCGGGATCCCGCTGGGGGTCCCCTGGCCGGCAAGAAACCCGCCTCTCCCAAGAGCCTGGTTCACAGAGACATTCACGCACTCGTCCGGAACCTCCTGGTTGTGAAGAGCGTAGACACAGGGATTCTACTCGACGTTATCGCTCTCCCTCGCAAGATCATAAGAGGACCTTCCCGCTCGGGTGCTTGGAGTTGCCCAAGACGCCTTCCGCTGTGCCCCCGGCACCGGACGCGCGAAACCAACTTGATCCGATACAGAAGACGTCACTTGAGTATTCAACGGATTAGTGCACAGAAACCCGCCTCTCCCAAGAGCCTGGTTCGTTCCCCACTCATCTCTGGCCGCAGGGATCCCCTTGCCGGCAAGCAACCCGCCTCGCCCAGGAGCCTGGTTCACAGAGACTTACACGCACTCGTCCGGATCCTCCTGTTCGCGAGGATCGTAGGCGCTGGGATTCTACTCACCGTTATCGCTCTGCTTCGCAAGATCGTAGGAGGACCTTCTCCACTCATCGTTCGACGGATCAGGACTCCCTCGACTGGTTTCGCCTTCTTCGCGTTCCTCATCTCGTTCGGACTCCCATTCGTCCCGTTCCTCTTCCCATCGACCGGCCACTTCCCCTTCCCTCGTCCTCTCCGTTCCGTTCCTCCTCGTCGCAGCCGTTCTCCTCGTCGGAACCCGCCTTCGGCAACGGGAGAACCTCGCCGCGTCGCTCCGTCTTCGCTCTCCCCTTCGGAGGGAGTCTTCGACCTGCGGTTCGCCGTCAGCGGGATTCCCTCCCTCGGAGCCTTCCTCGGTTGCCGGTTCCAGACAGCGGGACTTTGACACCCTGAGTTGACGGCTGACGACCCCTCGGACTGGTGGCTCGGACGTCTCAGCCGTTTCTCCTCTTCCTCTTCTTCGGCTTCCAGTGCTGCGGTTCCATCAGACCTGTTCGTCTGCGCGGATGGACACTCGGCCGGCGCTGGACGGGACATCCAAGCTCATCGCCGCCGCCCGGCTGCGGAAGTTACCCGGCATCGCCCCTTGACTCACCGGGGGTTCTCATCCATCGTGGACACTGGGGAACCAAGGCGCAGCCCCTTCTCCCTGACGTCTAACCTTCTCGACAACTCTCGTTGGGCACCCGGGGGGTGCCGTATTTCGGACAGGTGGTACCGCTTGGCGGTGCTCGGGGTGGAGGCCTAGCCACTACACGGAGTCGAATCTACTCTCCTTAGTCGTCTCTAAGCCCGGCTGCTCAAGCTACGCTTCCTACTTCCGTGATTCTTCTCGAGGTCCATCCCTCCGACCTTCGGACTTCGCGGACAAGAGCGTGCTTAGCTTGGATCTGACGCGGACTACTAGGCCTGCTTCTTCTGCTCGTGGGGGGAAGGATAGGTCACAGGAGCTTCTCCTCTTCGGCTACGCGACAGCGGAGGTGTACTTCCAGGATCAGGGCAGCTGGCGATCCTCCGACCAGGGCATACCCCCTACCCTGGTGCTTGGGGAAAGAACTTCATCTCCCTCCGTGCGTGACGCTACCTGGACCGACGGTAGATCTGGGCCAGTCTTCCCCGGTGGGACCAGTGGCTACACACGGAATACACCAGGACACCTTCGGAGGATCGGCGCATGAGACCAGGATGATCCTACGTTCTCAGTGGACTGGGGCACAGGATGGGGCCTTGACCGAGGCCGCTACCCGGACGGAGCGGGCCCGGACACAGCTTTTGAGAAGCAAAGAACTCGCCTCACAGAGCCCAGTTCAGAGAGTCGCGCTTGGTGACGTCCCACGTACAATCTCGGTACCCACTCGTCTCCAAGTAAGCCGCCGGGATCCTGCTGGGGGTCCACTTGCCGGCAGAAACCCGCCTCTCCTCAGAGCCCGGGTCGGAGAGACTTACACGCGCTCGTCCGGAGCCTCCTGTCGACTCCCCTCGAGAGGAGTCATCGAATGCTACGTCTTGCCCTTGCAGCCATACGGCGCCTGAGGGATGTTGCCGTGGTGGATTGGTTAACGAGCTTCAGGAGCTACGCCTCACCCTGTCTGCCTACAGTTCGAGGGAACAATTACGTACAGCTCCTCTCGGACCATACCTTACCTGGACCGCCGCGCCTTGGTCCACAGGTTCACCTTGCGCCCGCTTACGGGGCGCTATTCCACCAGGAGACCACGTAGCAAATCCCTGTACAAGCCTCACGGGTGCCTACGACATAGCCGTTCGCTTCGGACGCGCTCGCCTCCTTGCCGGTTCCGGCAGCACTGACGCTACATGCCGGACGTTCTTCCTGGTTAAGCTCAGTCATACGTTCTGAATTACAGGACCCCTCCCTCAGGGAGGTTAGAGGCTACAGGTACGTTATCAAGGCACTTGCAGGGCCACGAACGTCACATTCGTCAGGGACTGTACTGTCTTGCACTTCGTGGCTACTGGAGGCTGGCGGGCAGGATGACTTCGCCCGCCTCGATTGCAGAGCTCTGCCAGGCCAGAGAGACTCCTCGCTCTGGTGGAGGCCTTTTTGCGGGGGGCACAACTCCCTCATGGCGCCTCAGCGCCGTAGGTATTCACCTACCTAGGGTCGTCGGGAGTTTGCGTTAGGGAGGACGGCCCTTGGGCCCTAAGGTGTGCTGGAGCGCGGCACCCACCTCCTGTTCGCAATTCTTCCATTCAGTCATGTCATCGGTAATGTTTTTGAAGAAACAAATTCATTTTTCTTTAAAAGGTATTTTTTCGAAAAATACTTACCGATGACATGACTCAAACGACCCTCCCACCTGCCCCGCTTGCCGCTCGTGCGCCAAGTATCCTGACTGAGGGATTATGGGTACACCCGGCTTCCGGGTGGTGGGTATAGGGAGACAACTCTTGGTCCCCTCGGGGTTCCCCGAGTGCCTCCCGGGTTGTGTCTTAACACAACTGGCTCTTAGGCTAGAATGAGTAAGTAGTAGACACTTCCATTCAGTCATGTCATCGGTAAGTATTTTTCGAAAAAATACCTTTTAAAGAAAAATGAATTTTTGTGTACCAGCTGAAGGAGTTGGACCCACCATGAGAATTCAAGGGTAGTGCCAGATTAGCTTGGTGCCATGAGGTGCCAAGCTAATCTGGCACTACCCTTGAATTCTCATGGTTTGGTCCATCTCCTGCCATAGTGCGTTGGCGCTGAATGTGGCAAACTGTACCCCTGTTTGTGGGACAGTATTGTACTGTATGTGTGTGTGTGTGTGTGTGTGTGTTGACAGCCCGCCCTGACCACGCCGATGATGACGCCCATGCTGACTCCCTCGGGCTACATGGCGCAGGGACACATCACCACCCCGGTGGGGGGGACAGGGGTCACACCCAATTACCAGCCCACCCCGCGTGGCGGGAATGTCTGGCCGGGCGCCACGCCTCGGACACCTGCTGCACGAACGCCTGCCCGCACGCCCGCCATGTCTTCACGCACACCCGCTAACATGAACACCCCCGCCAGGACGCCTGCCGGCCGGTAAGTCATGAATA